>CAAKHF010006858.1:15838-28709 GCA_901007745.1 Hippocampus kuda
GTTGAATATCGTGTCTTTTTATTTCTTTGACCATCTGTTCTATGGGTATCGTGTAGCTGGTCCGTCTGACAGCTCAAAATGCAAACTGTCTTTTTTTGATAAAGTTTCTTGAAACTTGTCACCGCTGCTGGCACAGAAACACAAATAATAGATTCACATTTCGGGACACAAGACTCTTGGTAAAAAAAAAAAGAAACTTGTATCTTCGATGCTGTCCAGACGCCCAAAACACACACACACACACACACACACACACACACACACACACACACACACACACACACACACACACACACACACACACACACACACACACACGCGCGCGATTTACATGAGCTAATGTGTTTCTCCCCTACGTAATGTGAGTTTTAGAGGCCGTTATTGAATGGATCTCCAGTCGGGAAATTGGAAGAGCCAATAAGCTTGAATGAATAGACAGACAACGAGCATGATAGAAATAGCAATAAACCCCCGTACACATTCTTGGAATTTCAACCTCTTTGCAGTAAATAATCCGTAGTCCTCCACGGAAGCAGATGTATTCCCTTTGTGTTGAATGAAAATAAAACGTTTTTCCAAAGCCATCCTGAACCCAATTTTTCATCCGTGAACCACAATGCGAACGCATGTAGCTCATCCACCCTAACTCAGACCCCAAAACCGATTCCCAAACCCTGAAACCGTACCCACCCTAAACCCGAAGCATAAACTGCAACCCTACACTAAAAAACAAGCCAATGATTAAACCCCCTAGCCCAAGCCAGCGGTCAATTCAAATCATCTCCAAATCCTAACACAGACTTTCTCCTGTATTCAATCTTACTTGTGCACATTTGTGTTTTCTGGCCTTTTCTCTCTCAAAATGTGACTTCCAATTTTTTTTTTCCCCACCTGCCTATCACACAGATTCCTCACACGCAGTTATAAATAAAGTGTGACTGTGACTCTCGCCGCAGGTTGTGGTGAAAACTCGCACCGAGTACCAGACGGAGAAAAAACGGCTGAAGGTTCCCAAAGTGGAGGAATTCACCATCAGCTTTACCGACGGCGTGTCTGAAAGACTCAAGGTAAGAGGAGTGTGCAATTGTTTTTAATCGTAGGAATAATGACGATGAGTTCTCTCATTACAAGGATTGATGAGCCTCATGAGATAAAACACGAGTCGTGAAAATGCTGTGTAAAAAAAACCATGACAAAACATTTATGATCTAATGAATATGCGAGAAGACAAAGGCATCATCACACACTTGCTCGCACCTCGGTGGCCGAGCCGAGCGAAGATGAGTGCCGCCGAGGGTGCCGATCATACAATGAAGCGCCTCAAAGCGATCGAGTTGCTCGCCCGGCAGCCTGCTCTCGCGTCGTCGTTACGGGAGACCAAAGAGAAGTGGCGTTGTCAGGGCAGCAAAGAAAAGCTGTCGCCGTGGCAACTCGCCATGAGAGCGGGCGAGAGGAGGAGATTTGAAGTGTGTGTTTCGCGCAAACTTGAATTAAAAAAAAATCATTCCAATTCAATTCCATTTACCGTATTTTCATTTCTTTCATTCATAAATTCAAAGATACCCATGTTTTTTTGAAACCCTAACCCTCATTTAAAACCTTACTTTGAAACCATAGCTGTAATTTAAAATTCAAACTTTGAAACCCGAACCTCTAGTTTCCAACCCTAAATTGAAAACCTAACCCGAGTTTAAGATCTTGATTTGAAACCCAAACCCTAGTTTGAAACACCAACAGTAGTTTGAACTATTTCTTTTTTTCGTGTGTTTTTTTAAAGCATTTTTGTTTTGACCTCATTCAGTTAACTCATTCAATCCCAGCTATTTTCACTGGAGCAACCCCCTCCATCCCAGCGTTTTACTGGATTTTGACTGATCTTGCCCACAGAATATTTGGTTCTAATACTATATAAACATGGAGCCTACCAAAATAAAGTTTGGACTCTCTTCTTTTATCTTTTTCCATTCTTCAGCAATCGGCATTACAAAATGGCTAAATTTCATGAAAATGGCGATTCCTGGGCAAAAAACGGAGAAAAAGAGCTTTTTGTATAAGCATTCATTTCAAGCACGTGGGGCACCACTGCCACCTACTGGTCGCTTTTTTCATGATTTACAATGCAAACGGCTTATTCTCATTCACGGATTGCATCAAACCCTCCTCCTCTCTATGACCACCCCAAAAAAAAAAAAGACTTAGACGTACAAGTACGTCCTTGGTAGGAGGGGCCTAATTTAAAAAAGACGTACGTCTTGTGGAATGAAAGAGTTAATTAAAAAAAATATATATGTATATATATATATATATATATTCCATTTCAGTTTGTTATTCAGCCAATTTGTGTTAACTATTTAACCTTTGTTGTGATTCACCATTGACGAAATAAGTTGTAGAAATTGACAGAGCGACACATGCACGCTCAAATGTGATCGGATAAACGTCGTCTAACATCCTCACACCCGTACTGGAAGCGACATAACCAAGAGAAATACTCAGAAATGAAATTAGAAAATTCCCTTTTTCTTATATCAAGGTTATTGTTTACCCCACACGTGACCTCACTGGAGATTGAGACGTTCTGTCTTCATGGGAACAACGCTGGAAAACTGCCATCCGCGTTTAAACATAGCCGGCGGCGGTTATCAGACTTTTCCAGAAACGTTGCAGTCGGCTTACGAGGGCGCGCGCTGCCTTCAGCTTTTGTTAGGCACAAACGCAACCCAGTGGCTCTGATTCTGTGTGATGTCGCTTTGCTTTTGGGGAGGCTGAAGCGAACCGCCGGCTTGGCTTCCACCGACGAGTCGATTCTGCGCACGGGCGGGGTGCTTACACATCTCTCCTCTCCTCAAAGCTTTGCGGTTTGTGTTGATGGATGGAGAAGCTCAGAGCTCTCTAATCCGCCCTCGCTTGCCCGTCTCCCGCTTCTTCCCACCTTCCGTCCTCATCTCCCGCTCCTTTCCTCTTTTTCCCGCCTCCGTTTTTGTCTCCTTCCTACCTCTTGATCTCCGCACAAGCCACCGTTGGAATACCGCAACCCACGCAACCGTGACGCCGTCCCAAATAAGACCAATGTACGAGCGGCTATTCAGCCGGTGCATCATTCTCATAGAAACACGTTCAAGAGCAGGAAATACTTTTGGAATGTGGCCTCAAGGGAAACTAGTCAGTAGGGTTCAAGTGTCATTCCCTCTCAAGCCCCTGCCCCCCCTCCCACCCTGCAACACCATCGCCTGCTTTGAACTCACCCCTGTCCCTCCGGTGTCTTTCCAATTAGCCCCACTCGACAAGATGAGCAACATGGTGCTCCAAGCACAACGGCGTCTTCCTTGTATGTTCAAAATAAAAAATAAAAAATCCTACAAATTCCTTGTATGTTCAAAAAAAAATAAAAAATCCTACAAATTCGAATGACAGCATGTCTTAGAAGCAGCTTGCCGAAGATTATATGCATGAAAATCATGTTTGAGTGTGCTTAGTATCTATCCGAAGAGGATCTTGAATGACTTTGGATTGCGCCCAGTGGCATACGGCGTCGTCTTAATCGACCGGTGAAGAGGTCTTAAAATGACAAGTCGGCGCTGAACTCTGCAATGCGTGCAAAGAAGTGACACGTCCTACCGGGCTTCTTCATTCACATTCATGCGGAAGGCGCTAACGCGAGGTGAGAAGCGCAGCCGACACCTTCGGGGCTACGTGGGCATATTTGAAAGTTCACCGGAAGTCATCTCAACGAGCGCCGACCTGAACGCGCAATCCACGCGGCAGTTTCAAGGCTCACCGGCGCACACGCTCCTCCTTCCAACATTTTTACCCTCATCCCCCTTTTCTTTCCGTCCTTTCTTGTCCTCTCTGCGGTGTTATGCCGAGCCAGCATTCTGTAGCCAGCTCCGACTGGCACGTCATCACACACGCGCATCATATTGTTGAAAAACTGGCTGCTGATAAAGTGAAGCGGCCAGATGTGATGGCAAGATACGCCAAGCTTGGCGCGGCGCTCACAAACACGTCGGCGCGCAATTTCCAGTCTACAGCGTTTGATATATCAACCGGATTTTGTTTTCACGATAAGCTATTACCGTATTTTCCAGACTATAAATCGCAGTTTTTTCATAGTTTGGCCGGGGGTGCGACTTATACTCTCGAGCGACTTATGTGTAAAATTATTAACACATGATTATGTCATTTCACGTTATTTTCGCATTAAACCACAAGAGGGCGCTCTCGGCCTGTGTTGAAAAATCGACGATGAGTCTGTTGTAAGCGACGTAGAAGAGGAAGCAGCGCATCGTCTACCTCCCGAGTTGGGGGAGTTGTTTAAAAGTGACACCGAGGATGAAGATTTCATTGGATTTAGTGATTTGGAGTAAAACTGATAGTTTGGTAAACTTGTTAGCATGTTCTTTATGCTAGAGTCTGAATAACTCTTAATATGTTACGTCGTTACTGACATTACCAGGCATGTCAGTCATGTAACGTTAGTATACCGTACACTTATTCAGCCTGTTGTTCTCTATTTTATTTTTATTTGAAATTACCTTTCAAGATGACATGTATGTTTTTGGTGTTGGATTTTATCAAATAAATTCCCCCCATAAATGCGACTTATACTCCGGTGCGACTTATATGTTTTTTCCTTCTTAATTATGCATTTTTTTGGCTGGTGCGACTTATCATCGGGAGCGACGTATAATCCGAAAAATACGGTATTGACAATATGTAGATGGGGTTTTTTCCCATAGCACTTGACGTTGTCACAGATGTTCGGATCATGCAATGAAATTCTTGATGTCGAGTACATGATCGGTGTTGAAGGGTACAATAAGGCTCTGCGGAGCAGCGAAATATCCGGCGAACAAAGCGACAATATCTTGATACGTCTGCGCAGGTCTGACAGTCAGGAAATAAGATAGCTGTGGATGACAATAGCGGTTAGCCACGCAAGCTCATTATCGTCGACTACAAAAAATCTTTAGTCTTTAAACCCTTTAGTCTTTCAAGTAGACACGTTTCGCTTCACAGGAAGACAACATTTAGTAAAAGGACTCCAAAGTTAGCGAGTGGTTGCTAAAAAAAACATTCTCAAGGACTACACTGATAAAGATTTTAGTTGTTAAGTATCATAAAGATCAAGGCTACTCTTAGGAAAGGCCATCGGAAAGTGATTCCGATTGTCGTGGAATGTCAAGTAAATGAGTCAATTGGGGTCATAAACTGTTCAACAGAGATTTTGAAAATGTAGCGGCTAACTCGTTGCGGCAACAAGTGGCTAAACTCAAATCGGAGTGCGTCTCTTTTGTCAGTGACGGATGACAAGTGTTGTCTGGAAGGCGGCAGTGTTGTGGGATTTATTGAAGAACGCTTGATCATTCATTTGAATTGATAAAGGAATGAATGAGCCGAATCGTCAGGCAACCAAATTACTTGGAAATGTTTTTTTTTTTTTTTAAAGAACCGATTTTTGACTCCCATCCCGGTCAATGAATACAAGTTTTGGGAATTTGGAGTGCCTGGAAAAGAGGACGTCAGCGTGTTGTTCTGACCGTTCAATGCAGTGTGCGGTCAAAGCCAATTCCCCAACGGCCGTCGTAACCAACCGAAGTCATTTGTCACAGCCAAGACATCCCGAGTGTCAACTGCCAACAGGACGAGACGGAGCGATAGCTCCTCGGGGTTGGCCAGACAGATAAATCACGGGCCTGCGGCTGTGTGCTGAGCGTAATGTGAGATGATTAATATGCCCAGATGGCTTCCGCCGTGCGCCGCTTCGTCCGCATTAAGCAGCAACGTCAAAGAAGGCGCCAGCTGACGTTCAATATCGGCACATCGCGGCGTAGGCGCTCAATCGCCCTTCCCGGTCCAGGCGCTTGAGCGGAGAAGTACATGAAGGCGTAAGAAGTCCTCCAGTCGACACTGACCTTCCTTTGCACGGGGACATAAAACACTTGGCTCACTTGCCAAAAACAAAGAGTTTCATCTATAGCCAGGAAGCAGAATTATCTCCGTGCAGCCTTTCGGATATTGACACATGCCAGAGGTCGGTAAAGTCGTCAAAAGTTGTACTCAAGTAAGAGCGGTGAAAAAAGCACAGGTGAAAAAAGGGTGGTTTGCACCGTTGTGGGCGCGAACACAGCCAAGCTCAGTCAGCACCAATCAAAGCGATCCATGTAACTATTTTTCGATAACTTAAGTCTTCATATTACAACTGCATCCTACTTAACACACTTTTCAAATACGAAAACCTTTATTAGTCTCGCAATGGAGAAATTTCCAATTCACAGCAGCAAAGTTATGAAAGGAAGAAGTTTTATATGAATGAATGTTTTTATACTGCCCCAGAATGTGGCACGCATTTTCAAACCCTTAATTTTTTGTTGTTGTTGCCAAACATAAAACAATATTACATCATTACATCGCTTCACATGTCATTTTTATTCATTGTGCTTATTTTTCCACATTTCTAACTTGATATTCAATATCATTCAGCGTGCCACCTGATGCCCAACTTCCATGCGATTTGAGTTTCGGCTCGGTCTGCATGGAGCTAATGCAGTCAAGAGTCATCCTGGGATACATTAGCACAATTAGCATCTGTCTGGCGTGAAAGTAAGCACAGGCTGTCCCGGGCGCTGCCAAGCAGCTGGATTATGAAGCCACTCAAGGGGCCACTTTTCAGCCTTTAATGTCACATCGCATCTTTAATGACTCCAAACAAGCGGGATAATCTACACACCCACACACGCACACGCGCACACACATAAAGAATCAATGTTGACTACCAACCAGTGGTGGTAAATAAGAAAGTGGATTTTTCAGGTGCTTTGCTTGAACAGTTACATTTCCTCCCTACATTTTTGAAACAGTATATTTTGTGGAAATACATCCTTGAAAGCCACTTTTGTCTCCACAAGGACGCGCAAATTTCTCACGGGAACGGCAACGATTTATGTTGCACGATGTAAGAGAAGACAAATTCACACATCACGTAATTATGAAAACAAAGTGTGACTTAGAGTCAGAAAAATGTGGTTACTTTTGCCACCTCTGCTCGTGATAGCAGCCTGGTGCATCTGCTCTTGAAAATATTTGACACGAGTTGCACTTTGAGCGACCTTTACGTGTAATGATGGCGTCTGCGGTGAAATCACACACACACACACACACACACACACACACACACACACACACACACACACACACACGCACACACGCACACAGCATGAGCAAAAAGGTCACCCAACAACATTTGCCGTAAAGCCCCGAGGCTGCTTGTTTGAAATGCGCACACCTTAGGTGACTGGAGATGAGAGGACGAGTCACCTCTCAGCTTACGCTGTCAGCCTATCAGCTCGCGTGGTTTAGTTGCCGCACTACCGTCGCCAAGTCAACCTCGTCCTCAGGAGACCCCACTCATGTACGCGCTCATCTCATTGTCCACTTCCAAGAGCAAAGCTAAAGTAAATTGCTTTTGGGAAAGTAAAACAACAACGCTCGTGATGAGTCTGATTAAAATCCGAGAGGAAAATCAACAAGGGAAAAAAAAAACCCAAAACACTTACAATACAACAGTAATGGCCTTGTATTTTTGCTTCTGGCTAGAAACAGCATGTCAATTTTGGGATGGGAGTGTTGGTTCTCTTCAGCTTGAATCTCAAACTGTACCTCATTAGGTACAACACTGAAGGAGCTTAATGCCTTAAATAGTCTGCTTTTTCAAAAATGAAAATGCGTAGGGTAATTTCACAATGTATGTGTTACTGTGGTTGTTTGCAGGTGGAGCATGGAGCTGTATCGTTCCGACATAACGATAGAATTTTTTACTAACATCACTTGTGTTACAAATGTATTCTTAAAAAAAAAAAAAAAAACTACATTCTGCACAATATTTTTAAAATATCCAACATTTATGAACATAATTTGCAATATTTTCTCAAATGATATTTTCACGTTACAACTTTATTCCCCTTTATTAGGATGGACTGGAGAGTTCCATCTTGTGTCTGCGCACTGTTTTTATCATTATTTCGCTCCCTTACACTTTCCCTCCCATTAATGTGTGTGTGGGGGGAGTGGTGGGATGGTGGTGGTGGGGGGGGGGGGATATGAGTTAGACCCCCTACGCAGGCTGTCAATTCCAAGGAGAGAGAGAGTGCGTGTGGTGGGCTTCAGCCTGACAGACAGCAGAGCACAGAGGGGGGATGGAAAGCAATTAAAGGGAAGAGGGGTCATATTATTAGGAACACCTACAACACAAACACAATCCAACGGGAGCCAATCCAAAGTGATTCATGCTCCATTTTGATCGTCACACGTATATTCACAAATGTGTTGCATCATAACAGAGCAGTGTTGACTATTTAGGGAAAATTTTGCTCCATAAGAAGGGGCAAAATATGAAATTACCATGTAATTTACCATGTAAAATAAAGCAAAAATATTTTCATATGGATTGCGAATATTTCAAAATCTGGCTTCGGCAGTAAATACCACAAATAAAAGTACACGAGCACCCAAAAAAGAAAAAAAACTTAAAAAAAAGATGTTTCAGGATCTACTGTTTGTCTGCCAAAACAACATTCTTGTGATATATTTGTGTCTGTAGCTGTGTTTTGATATTTCTCCTCTCCATCACATAAAGAATACGAGTGAAGAATGAGCTCCCTTTATAATGTCATGTTTTTTTTTTTTTTTTTTTTAAAGCAGCACATTTCTCCCTATCGCCGCCCACCCGGCAGGTACATCGAGTGTACATCCGGCGCTCCTTATTGCCGCTGTCGACTCTGGTTAGGGTTCTTGGTCCCATACCCCTTCGTGCTCGTCTGTTATCAGGAGCGACAGGAAGATGGCCGCCTCGGGAGCGATAATGCTGCAAGGTGGCACGCTGAGAAGCGCTAATGACACAAAAGCAAGGAAACTCATGGAAACGATGGCGGCGGGAGATGCGGTGAAAGGGGATAATGACTCATCACAATGATTATGAACCCATGTTTCCCTATGGGCAACCATGTAAATTCGGTTTTGTGCCACGTGCAAAATGTCATCTATTGATTGCACAGTTAAAGTTTTAAGTGCCATTTTTTTTACGTGATTCGATTAACATGGCAAACAAGTGTAAAGATAAGTTCACCACTGCGTGATTAAAAGTTAATACGATAAAGACCGGTGGAATAAATGGAAACGAGGTTTTCAAACCCGTGACCTCTGTACTGTGAGGCAGGTGTGCTAAGCAGTCGCCCAACGTGCCACCATTCAGCACAATTTTTGTTCATTTGTAATTCAGTACAATTTCACCATTTAATGAGCTACTGTTCATATTGGTTGTAACACCTAATAAATGTTCATGTGTAGTGTGTGTGTGTGTACAGGCGGCATCTGAGTAGAGGCCTTTCGATGCAAACTGAGCTAAAGGCTCGCAAAATTTGCTGACGCTCCATGAATAAATGCTGCAGTTAAACTCTGGCTCGGATGGCGTGCGTACGTCAGGCGGAATAACGCTGATGGACTCCGAGCATCACTCGCGTGCCTAATTGTTTTGACATGTTTGCCGGAGCCGACGGAGCGGATCGGCCAATCGGAACGTCCAAAAAAAAACGAAGCGTGGGAGGCAGGAAATTACAATTGAATGGAAGGGCAATTTTTGTTTATTTATTTCCAAGACAGATGTGTGCACACGGGTGTTACGACACGCACACATAACACACACACATACACACACACCTGTCAGAAGTTGACAGACACTGTTTTTTTTTTAAACAGATATCCTTCCACACCTCATTTGCATAATTCAAATTAAATGCTATTTCACAGGTGTCCAATCAAAGTGTCAAGTTGAAGGCAAATCCTTTTTATGTTAATCTTCTCTATTAGCAGCATGTATAGGCTGCCAGACAAATGAATAATGCACAATGTAAAAAAAAAAAAAGATAATAATGCACACAGATGCATTTATTTGCATTAATATGCCGACTTACAATTTTCTATATACTCTATTATTATACTGAACGTCCAGCAGAAAATGGTAAATAACTTCAGCAATACAGTCAAAATGGACTGCCATGCACCAGAAATGAGGGGATCGTATTTAGGGGGGGGAAAAAAAAAATCTATTTTAATATTCCCCAAAAATACATGCTGAATGTTGTAATAAAGCATTTTTGAAAGTGCAAATGTCATCATCATGTAACAATGCAATCAGTTGAAATAACATACCAATTAAATACCCATCCTTACATCCACAATTTTGAGTTGAAATAAGACACAAAAGACAAAATGAAAGACACTGACTGTTCTGAGTGGTGTTTGCGCCCCTTGCAGGTCACCATCCTGATCATCCTGGCCTTGGCCTTCCTGGCCTGCATCGTGTTCCTGGTGGTTTACAAAGCCTTCACCTATGACCACGCCTGCCCAGATGGATTCCTATATAAGGTACACCAAATCAGTCTAAAGAAAAAGAATATCCCTAGTTTTTACCCAAACCATTTTACTGCATACATTTATCAAAGCTATGAAGTTAGCAGGAATTTAGCACATGCGCCATGTGATGCACATATCCCAATATTATAAAGTCTCTGTGTACCACTGCCCGCTTGTGCTAACCAGGCTAGCTGTGGGAATCTCATGTTAACACAGCTTGCTTGGGTAAATTCATATCCGAGCTTTGTAAACAAGGATAAACTCATGCTAACTACCTTGAATGAGCCTGTGCTAACTTGTCTAGGGTAAATTCATGTTCAGTTAACGAGATTGAGTCAACTCAAAAAAAATGTGATTAATGTCAAAATCGTGTTGTCTTGGTTACGTCTAACTCAGCAACAGTATGGTTCAACTCACTAGCTAACTTGGATCCATTTACACTTCTGTTCGGAGCTCCTGTTTACATGCGATTCTGATGCAATCCTAAATCTGCATCCGGAATGTTTACGGCAAAACCACTTGTACAAACTTCTTTTTTCCAACATGACCTCTGCTATTTGCAGGCACTCCCATTTTGTTGCTCCAAAACATGATTCATCACGCTGTTCATGGTTCCAACCTTTCCTTAAATAACGTGGCGATAGAAGTTATAGATTATGCCCCTAAAGAAAATTGCTGAGCATTAGCATTCTCCTCTGCTTCGCACTTGTTGTTCCCCAAATTGTGTTGTGCACAGTCTTTGTGTCACCTTGACCGTAAAAGCCTCGGAAAGGTGGAATCTAAAATCTATTTCAGAGCTTCTCCGGGGACTCTCGAGTGCACGTTGCTCTGCAATCATTATCTGAACAAAAGAAGTATGCACCCACTCGGGAGATACACAACGCTCAAGTGTCTCGCCAATGTAGCTTTGCATAATCAGCACATTATAGTGAAAATTTTAAATCATGCAACATAAATGACCAACTTCATTCTATATTAAAAAATGCAGGTTTTATGTCGCAATCGAATAAAATGTGGCTTTCCCATTCAACATTGTGCATTGTAGTGCGTGATAGTGATGAGCTAATCAAACGCTGGATTCTTTTATGTACGCAAGCCGTGGAAAGTTTTGCGTCAGTCAATACGTATGTCGTCCACATGCATAAATCATGTCAACTTTTTGTGAGATGTTATTCACAGTTTTGAGGTCAAAGTTGTTTATCAGTCACGACGGTATAGTGGACAGAAATAGAGGAAAAACACGACCAGATTAGATGTTGTCGTGACAATCTAGTTAAATACTAAAAGACAAAGTACTGTATTGTAAAACATTCTGCCTGTCATTCATATCTTTATTTTTGTAATCGTCCGATTAATCAGTTATGGAAAATTTGATCCTGCCAAATATCGGAATTAGCATCATCCTTCCAAAAAATTCCATAACAGGGCTCTAATGTATATACTGTAAAAGAAAGAATGTTTGTGATGAAGTGATTTCACCTTTGACAACAAGACTAATGCGTAGTGGAAGAAAACTGCATGCAAAAACCTGTTCACTGTAGTGACTGATGCCGCATTTCCACTGTAATGGGAGTTCCCGATAAACCAAGCGTGATACGTTTTGAACCTAAGCAGCCATTTCGTGTTTGTTTACAGCACAAGCGCTGCATCCCGGCCTCGCTGGAGGCCTACTACGCCGCGCAGGACGCCAACTCCAGGGGGCGCTTCTACACGGTGATCAGCCACTACAGCATGGCCAAGCAGACCACCTCGCACTCCGTCTCCCCCTGGCTGCCCGGCGGGGCCGCGGGGCAGCCGCACGACGCCAAGCCCCCGCATGGCGGCGCTGACGTCCACTGAGCCGGCTGAATCCCGCTAGGCTCACACGCGCCATGTCTACATCCGAGTGTATCACACGCCAGTAGGGCCTTTAGAGTGCATGCAGACATCACGGTTACAAGTCACATTTGGATTTGTCTGTTCACTCTTACTGAGAGGCATTTTTTTAATCATTGTTGTGTTATAACACCAACACCATTCCGCTAATTTATTATTTATTGAGTTTCATTCCATTTATTGTTTACAGTAGTGTGTGGATAGTTTTATGCGGCTTAATCACCTAATTCGCAATCTGCTATCTCCTCTAGTACTGTATACTGTTTGTACAATATTATTTATATATATATATATATATATATATATATATATATATATACATACATACATACATACATACATACATACATACATACATACATACATACATACATACATACATACATACATACACACACACACACACATATATATATATATATTTATATATATATATATATACACACACACACACACACACTAAAATCTAAGTCAACCCTTTGGAGTTACCTGGATTTCTGCATAAAATGTGTTCTGAGCTTCATCTCAGTCACAATAGACAAACACAGTCTGCTTCAACTAATATCACACAAATAATATGTTCTCA
>CAAKHF010006860.1:0-18044 GCA_901007745.1 Hippocampus kuda
ACAGAACTAATGAAGAGAACAGATTATCAACCAGAGCGCAGACAAAGCACAGTAATGTGTGAATGGGTCCGATCAAATAAAGATAGCAGACTGATTCATTTGAATTGTCCACTACTATAGAACAAGCTGCAGGTAGGCTAATAGGTTGCTTTCCCAGGAAGCCATTTTGAAAGAAGACGTGGTGGATAAACAGAGCAATTAGGGAACAGCTAGCTCTCCTTTTATTCTTCTCTTATCAATGTTTGTTTTCTCTCCCCCTCACTGCATGGGTAAACAGCAATTTTTGAAATATTTTCTCAACAATCTCTGTTGGGTTTTCAGTCCCGACAAAAGCTCAGAGGCCTTCTGACTGCTATGTTGACTGACCCAATTTAGTCCCACCACATCCATGTCGCTGTAAACCGCAAGGTTAGGATCCGGCTAATCCCTCGAAGTTCATTATATCACTCAATTGAAAGGAGACTCATTCAGCAGGGGAAACATGAGCCCGCTAACCCGCCTCCCCTGTCAAGAAAACCGTCTTCAGTGTGTGTGTGTGTGTGTGTGTGTGTGTGTGTGTGTGTGTGTGTGTGTGTGTGTGTGTGTGTGTGTGTGTGTGTGTGTGTGTGTGTGTTTTTCCCATCCCAATCCCAGGGGCTTCACTTGTAGTTGAAAAATGTACGGAAACAACCAAGGTAAACCGTGAGGCCACTCCGAAAGCTGAGCGTGACTTTAGATGACCTCTTGTGAAAGTGCCATTTGTCATGAACGACTCTGATGCAATTCGACTCATGAGATCAACATCCATGTTCGTTGTTTCTGTCTCATTATGAACGCCATTACTAAAAAAAAAAAAAAAAAAAAAAGCATGTCAATTGATCTTATTAAACTTTCTTAGGTTGGAGCTGAAACTCGCCCAAAAATCGAATTTCAATCTTGAAGTTATTTTGTTTCTAAGGAGTAGCAATAACTTAACATTCCTGGGTCAATCCGACCCAGTCCTTGTCGTTCACATACAGGAAATACGTACTACTTGGAAGACCTTTGAAAAACTTCAAATTGGTCAATTTGACCCAAAGCATAACAGACGGATTCGGTGTATATTTTTCCTATTGCTATAAAATGAGCCCATTTTGACCTGAGAGGGTCTAATGTGTTCCTATTCCAGTACTTCAAAATGGATCCACTTGACCCATAACATAACAGGAATGCTTCAATGTATTTTATTACCTTAACAGGGGTCGATTTGACCCGCAGTGGATTTGTCCTAGCAGGAATATTCACTGTTTTGATTTAAGACGCAACATAACAGGAAAGATTCCTATCCAGTGTTTTTCAAATGGCCCCTAATGACCTGCGGCATGAACAGGAAGATTCACTGAATCGACTCATTCCGCTTCTTTTCTTTCCTCTGTCTGAAAAGGCAACCAGTACCCCCAGGGTTACCCCAACCAGCCTGGGGGGTACCCACAATATCCTCCCGGGGGATACCCTCAGTATCCGCCGGGCAGCTGCCCACCTCAGCCCTGCTGCCCACCTGGCTGTGGACCGGGTCAGGGGCATGGACATGATCACGGCCACGGTCATGGACATGGACATGATCATGGACATGGGCATGGACACGGACACGGACATGATCATGGACATGGACACGGACATGGACATGGACATGATCATGGACACGGACATGGACACGGACATGATCATGGACATGGGCATGGACACGGACATGATCATGGACATGGTGGTCATTGTCATGGCAAGCACAAGCACAAGCATGGCCACAAGCATGGCAAGTGCCACAAAAAAGGAAAGGACTGTCACGGGGTAAGACGTGTTGCTCCACGTCAGCATTTAGGAAAACCAAATTGCCATTGTTCATTCATGTGTTGTCCATCTGTGTGCTTGTTTTCTTCTTTAGTCGTCCAGCAGCTCCTGCAGCAGCGACTCTGACTAGACCAAATCAGCCAAGATGGCGGCGGAAATGTGACGTCGCCACCAAACATTTGAAGAGGACAAGGATGCGCGTCACTATTTTATGTTTGCTTCTTTGCTATACCTAAAAAAAAAAATGCTTCCTGTATCTTGAACCATTCAAACAAAGTAAGATTTATTTTTTTTTTGCTTCTTAACATGTAATGAGAATTCCTTGCTTTGTTTGTTTGTTTGTTGTTTTTTTTAAGCAAATGCCTCTTGTAACAGATATGGACTTTGCAACAGTGTAGTGACTTGGCTGACGAAAATAAAGACAAACTCCTGGAAACTGACCTCACGCATTTGCTTTGGGAGAGTCTAAACTGTGATTATTTGTCCAAGCCGCACCTTATCCCAGCAGCATTTGTCATCTTGGAATCTCACATCTAATCTTGTTTTGATAGTCTGAATAAATCCAAGATTACTGTCTTGACCCTTTGCCCTGGGATGGACCGCGCCTTGCCAGCACTTTGAGAAGCAACAGCTGGACCTCTTACCCTCTATACACTCGTCTTCTTTGCTAGACGAAAAATACATGTTTTTGTTTCTTTTTGAGTGAAAATAAATACACTACTAGGTGTCAGCTACATGAAAGCCAAACAGCTATCCTACGGGCTCAAGCCATGGCTTTAACATCAGTTTTTGTTTTAAAGTATTCTACCTCTGTGCCCACATTTCTATGTACAAAGCAAGGAGGAATACATTTTCCAGCTTTCATCCGGGTGCCTAACGTCACGGATGAGATAGCCAATCAGGAATGGCGGCGACCTCTTTCAGGAAGTGAGAGTGGAGTCGGTGCCGCGTCCGAAGAAAAACACAAGCTAACAGGCTAACAGAATCAAAGTCATGTCTTTAACACTAGTGACGTCTAAACACAGGTATTTGCCTTTTGTTGTTGCCACAAGGTGTTTCTTTTGCTGCCATTTTGAAATTCTGGAAGCATGTTATTGGGCCCAGTCACACTGGGGTGATAGTTTCTCACGACTGTGGGGGGGGGGAAAAAAAAAAAGAAAACATTACTTCCACGTCGATCGTTGATAAATAACTTCTATGTGAGAATAGAGGGCCAGCCTCATGTTGTTGCTTCTTTTAGACTCAGGGCCATCTGCAGACTTCATCGAATCCAAGGACACATGGTGAGTGAACAACTGCTTTGGGGTCTACAGGGGGCTTCTCAAAACATACTCAACAAGCAGTCCTCGGTTTACGACATAGGATGTCGTCAGGTTACGAACGACGCGCAATGAACTCGGGTGCCAAAAACGTCACAAAACGCAAGAAAGCGTGCTCAGTTACCGCCATGCAACTTCCCAATGGATCGTTTTATACTTATGGCCTAGAAAGATGTTTTTTCATGCAAATATTTGCTGCAATTTATGCTTTTATTGTGTCGTAGGTTATTGATAGACTTCGCCGTATTCCGATGGACCGTATGTGCAAATTTCACCTCGGTTGCTGCTGCAGCAATGAAAGTAGCTTCCGTTGTCGGACAATGACAATATTCGGTGTTAAAAATTCGTTTGAGGTATCAAATGAGATTGTTTCCTCTTGGCTCCAGATGTCCAGTCGCGTGGAGCCTGAGGTTCTCCTGGAGAAGGTGGGCCGGACAGGTGTGATCACCCTGAACAGGCCCAAAGTGCTCAACGCCCTCAACTTGACCATGATCCAATCCATCTACCCTCAGCTCAAGGTACCGGCTGAAGCGCTCCTCATGAATGTTCAACCTCAATTTCACGGTGCGCCTTTTCAAAATGTTGCCTTGTTAGAAATGGGAGAGTGACAGCGACACGGACCTTGTGATCATCAAAGGGGCAGGCGGGAAAGCCTTCTGCGCCGGCGGAGACGTCCGAGGTAAATTCCAGTGGTTGTTCTACTAGGCTGCGGATTCCGATCAATCACTGGTAACGCAATCAGTTGCCGTTTTGAACTATGCCGCGTGCGCAGAAAACCGATGCAGATCTTTGACTGACGGACCTGTTCGCATGCCCGAAGAATTTGGTTTCCTGAGGATGAATAGTGACTCTGTCGCATTTGTTGCTTCGTGTTTTCCTTTCAGCATTGACCGAAGCAGGGAAAGTTGGCGATCCCCTAACCAAGAACTTGTTCCGTGAGGAATACATTCTGAACTACGCCATCGGTGAGCTTTGAGAACATTTTTTTTTTTTTTTTTGGTACTAGTTAATGAAGTAATGTATTTATGTGAAATATCCTGCAGTCTCACATATTAGAAACGTTTTGCCTTCTCACACGTGGGATCTTTTCAGGAACATGCCGGAAACCGTTTATTGCCTTCATTGACGGAATAACAATGGGAGGGGTGAGTGGAAATGATTCCTTTTGAGTAACACTCAAGATGACCATGACATGTTATGACTGCTTCTCAATGGGGTTGAGATCAGGGGACGATCCAAACGGGAAGGAGGAACATGCGTTTGGAGCCAGTGTTGTTTCCCCCGTGCGGTGCAATATGGAATTCCGTCTGAGGGTGTCAGCAAAGGTCCATGTGTGTTACCCGCTGGGAGTGCACGGTGGCACCTGATTGGATGACGCCGCATTGTTGCCACCCTGCAGGAGTCGGATATAGCTTGAATTTAAATGATGACCTTTCCCCCCTCAGCCCCCATCAAAAATAACCAACGTGAATCATCAGAGAGCTTTGCTGCTGGGCTTCGACATATTTGTCTGTTGCCCTTCGCCCTGTCTTATTTATTTATTTTTTAAAATTTCTTTCGGATGCCAGAAATGTTCGTGCGTCAGTGTGACCCGCTGCCTGTTTAGTCATGCAAAAATAAATGCATGAGTAACAAAAAACAAAACAAAACACATGAATAAACAGGCCTTGGTCCTGTTTCAGCCTCTTGTGTCATGGCCGCTTCAATGTATTCAAGTTTCACTCATTAAAAAAAAAAAAAAAAAGAGACAAAGGTAAAAAACTTTTGTTACCCTATAAATAGTAAACTCAATTGAAAATACAAAGCCTAAATAATCTTCTCAAAGGGGCGGTAGCGATAAACAAGTTGCACACACCCTTTTCTAATTGGGAACGTGGCTGCGTTCACGATCAACTAATCCCCTTCAAACTCATGCCACGTAGGACTTGGGAAACCCGAAATCAAATTCAGATGTTCGAGTAGGCTTTTCCTGACATTTGACTTTCTATTTGAAAACGTGCATGTTAGGCTTACTGAAGACTCGAGATTGATTGTTGAGTGAATGCGGGTGCGTGTGAATGGTTGCTTGTCTGTGTGTGACCTGCGATTGGCTGGCGACCAGTCCTGGACGTACCCAAAGTCATCTTGCGTCCCAAATGAGGGCAAACACGACAGAAACAGCTGCGCGATCTGCAATCAGTCACTCGAACGGGATTTCAGACTTCCATCGTTGTGACTTCATTTGTGACCGACTCGTTGGCAAGTGAATTGTCTGGCTCTGCGCCCGCAGGGGGTCGGTCTGTCAGTTCACGGACGTTATCGAGTGGCCACCGAGAGGACGATGTTTGCCATGCCCGAGACGGCGATCGGTAAGCCGCAACGTGCCTGCCGGATGAGAGATGACTTATGGAGGAAAATGATGACATTAGTCAAGACCCCAGCCCAAAATGGTGCTTTCAGCCTCTAAGGCCCGAATTTACTTTGCTCATAAGTGGAATTCCCTCGAGGCAGATGGCCATCGCTCACACGATGTCATCGCTTATTTTCTTTCTCAAACCAAACTCACTTTCCAGGGCCTTTCTTTCTTTGTGAGCGTAACACACATCAAACTTGTCCCGGGGACGCTTTAGAAAAAGCTGAAAGGCATTTAGAAATTTTTCAGTGTCATCAACCCTTTAAAACGTAGATGTCAAACTCAAGGCCCGGGGGCCAAATCTGGCCCGCCACATCATTTTATGTGGCACACGAAAGCAAATCGTGTGTCTTTTTTTTTTTTTAAGCATGTTTTTTTTTTCCCCCTGACATTTTGATTTTTCTTGTCTGTTTCTTCCCAGTGATGGACTGTCAATCAGTGCATCATGTGCCCAATTTAGCTCGCCGGTAACCAAAATGAGGAGAAGCGCAATGGAAAATGGATGTTATAGCAACAATCTCTCTCATCTTTGCTAATGTTTTGTTGCACTCTCACTGAACTGTGAATATCCCGCCGACAACCTCAACAGATTTTCGTTCCTCAACCTTCCGCCACGCGCTTGATGATAATGTGTTTTCGGCCAGGAATGAGGTCAGCTGGTCTCTAATCCCGCTGCCGTTGCGCTCAGCGAGCCTCGGGCCACACAAGCACACACCGGTAAAGCTTCGGATCCTGTTTAGAAATGCTGAATTCCAATGAAAACATCCACCTAGTTCCATACACAACACAGGCCAAATGAAATATTTCACAGTTTGTAGCGTGTGACACGCTCACGTCATCCTGTTTTTGAAGCCTTGCTGAAACGAGCCCGTTTTGAGGAGGCGGTCCAGTCTCCTGCAAACAAGCCACGACCGCGGTTTTCTCGTCTCGACCGCCGTGTGACCCGAACTCGTGTTTTTGACCGTCGCAGGCCTGTTCCCCGATGTGGGAGGCGGTTATTTCCTCCCGAGGCTTCAGGGCAAGTTGGGCCTGTTTCTGGCTCTGACGGGCTTCCGCCTCAAGGGCCGCGACGTGCACCGGGCTGGAATTGCCACTCACTTCGTCGAGTCCAAGAAGGTACGGTCAGGCCTGGCATTGCGGCTGCTTACGTTGCTTTGTTTCGCATGATCCAAGGAGGTTTAAGAAAGTTATTATTGTCACGCCAATTTAGCGTCACGCTAACCCAGTAGCATCGTTACTCATGTGGTTTTGGAAAGTTTTTGACAAACAATGCACAACACATTTGATTCAACTTTTGTGTTATTCCATGACCTGGATGGCTTCCCCATCGCCATTTTTTTTTTTGTCCTTTCATTTGTTCCCTGTAATAGATGCCGGACCTGGAGAAGGAACTGGTGAACTTGAGGTCTCCCTCCGCTGAGAATATCTCCAGAGTGTTGGAGTCCTTCCAGAACGAGGTGAGGAGCCTGAAGTGTAGTGAAGTAGTGGCCTTGCAGATTCGGTCAGGCGCGGACTGCTTTTGGGTGTTGATTCTGCATTTGCCGCTTTTCTCAGAGCAGCCTCGATCGTGACAAGCCTTTTGTCCTGGAGAAGCAGATGGCCGATATTGACAGGTAGGCGCCCGCTTCATATTACACCAACCCCTCGTTGATGATATCATCTGAACGCGTCGAAAATGTAAAACACGCGCACCACATCGGCGCCGTTGCGGTCCTCCCCGCAGGCTCTTCGACTCGGCCACGATGGAAGGTGTCATGCACAACCTGAAGGCTGACGGCTCCGAGTTTGCAAAGAAACAAGTGGAGGTACGTCGCCCTGAGGAAGGTTCGGTACAAAAAGAAATAACATGCGGGGTTTTCGGGGTATGATGAAAAGTATCAAATGAGCGGGATCAACATACTGTAAAATCCCATGCGCCCGTGTGTAGTACGAGCCCTCCCCCCGACCTCCCAAAAAGAAACATGAGAACATGCAAACCCCACACAGGGAGGCCGGGGCTGGAATCGAACCCTGCACCTTTGCACTGCGGGGCAAATGTGCTAACCAGTTGTTCACTGCGCTGCCCCAAAAAATTTGTGTTAGTTTAGTTTATATTATTTTACAAAATAATAAAAGATGTTCATGAAAGGTTTTTTGGGGGGGGGGGCTGTGTGTGTTCAGGTACCCCTAAATGATGATGAAAAAATTGCACATATGAACGAATCGCTGATTGACAATTTATCTGTTGGGAGAAAAATGAGCGGCGTCTGTTGTGTGAGTGTGTGTCGGGCTTGTGTGTGTTTGCGGGTTCCGCTTTCTCTCCATGTGGCAAACATCTGTTAGCAACGCGGGGGACACCATTTGAGTGTTCTCGTAATTAGCAGTTGCCGCAGTTAAAGCGCTTAATGGGGTTAGTGGTGGTTTTGTGTCTGCATCTCAACCCCCCCCCCCCCTCGGGTGGGGCTTCAAGGGAGAGGTTGTGTCTCACAGCAAAGTAGCTTCCTGAAAACTCATTTGCCTAATTCTGTTTTTCCCACCTCAAATCCATTTGCAGCGTCCAACGAGGTCAGGCGAGGAGGGATTATTGAAGGGGGGGGGGGCGGGGACAAGATTAAAGGCCCCTCCTCCCCGCATCCCCCTCCATCCACTGTTTGCCGCTTATGTCCTCCTCATCACACTCGGGATTAATAAAGCAAAAGCACTTTGCTCAACCCTGCTCTGACGTGGCGGGTCAAATTGACCCATTTTTATGTGAATAATCGCCACATGTAGTTTTTGGCTATACAAATTTTCTGCTTGAAATAAAGCGGAGATAACTTTGTCATTCATTTTTCATAGTTTTGTGTTTAAAACACTTATGGGGCAAAATGAGAATTTAAATCCACACATACAAATCAAATTTCATAATTTCTGTTGTCGTGAATTTTTGGGGAATGGGAAGAGCAGTGCACCAATGTCTTCGAAGTTGGCCACTTGTTTTTGTGTGCATCCTGTGACGATGAACACGGCCACCAAATTTGGGGTCCTGGAACGTTCCGCGAGGGCGCGACGGAGCGATTTTTGCTGAGCGGTCGTGTTGGGAACGAGCACTTGCATCAGCTTCTTCTCTTTTTCTGCCCCCGGTTGTCCTCCTGCAGACATTGTCCAAGATGTCTCCCACCTCTCTGAAATTGACCTTCAAACAGCTGCAGCTCGGCGCCACGCTCAGCCTGCGGGACGTCTTGGTCATGGAGTATCGCTTGAGTCAGGCCTGCATGGTAGGAAAGCACCCCGCTCAAGATTCGCCCTCGCGTCCAACGGGGACGCCCTCCTTCTGCTTTCGAGTTCGGTCAATGAACCGAGCCTTCCTCCCACCAAAATTGTTCACGGGCCAACGGCGGTGCACCCGCCGCCGTGTTCAGCCATCCCAAAAATGAGGTGGTTGTTTTTGAGTCAAGTAAAATCCTTTTTTCCCCCCTTCATTTATAAGATGAAGAAAAAAATGTTTTTGTGCTGCGTGTGTGCCAGAGTGCTCAGATGTCGTAAAATAGGAAATAAAATTGGAGCCAAAAGGTCTCGAAATTCAACATATTTGCCCCTTTTAAGCCTGTAGCGTATCAGGTCAGTGTGACCCACTCTACTTTTAACTCTCAAAAAAATTATTCAATCATTGACGACAACTGCAACAACTTTTTTTTTCTCCTAAAATGAGAAAGGTCATTTCAACATTTTTGCCCCCACTTTGAGTATTAGGTGTATCGGGTCAACGTGACCCGCTCTTCTACTTCTTCCTGAGAAAAATGCAATCGATTTATTCAGTATTCATAACACTAAAAAAAAAGAAGATTCACAAGGTTATACCTTTTTTGGGGGGAGGGGTCAGTATGACCCGCACAAAACTGTATAATTGAAACATCTAATGATGGGCTCCGTTGGTTTTACTCTTGAATCAAATGTTCCTTTACAACAGCAACTTGACGCGCAACGTGGATCCAATTCCTTTTGAGCCGTAACGTTTGCGTCTTGCATTGCTTTGCAGCGGGGCCGGGACTTCTACGAGGGCGTCCGAGCCGGTAAGTCGGACGGCGCGTACACGCGTCGTGCCTGGAAACGTCGCTCGACTCCTTTTTTCTGTGTGTGTGTGTGTGTGACCAGTTCTGGTGGACAAGGACCAGAATCCCAAATGGGAGCCGCCAGCCCTGGAGGAGGTTCCGGACGCCAGCGTGGAGCGGTGCTTCTCCTCGCTTGGTGACACGGATCTGGTGTTGTGATCGCGTCACCTGACAAATTTCAACGTGTGCGCCGTCGTGACCGATGAACTTTGGATCAGGTAATAACGTAATGACGGCCGGCTGACTTTTTCATTCTTCGGAGAGAGATCCAAATGTGTCTGCTGACTCATCAAATGTGAAATGAAACAAGCAAGTCAATCTTTTTGCCGTTTCTGAAAATGGCTCGTGTGTTTCCGAGTTTTGCCCCAATGTGGGACCCCGCCCGTCAGGACTCTGTAGCTTAGCCGGGCCAAGATCCAGAGCCGGTAACACCACCTTGTCTACTGTAACCCGCCTTGCATTCTGGGTCCAACTGACCGCATGCCAGAAATTTAAAAAAAAAAAAACTTTCAAAATTGGGATGAAACTTTCTGATCTTCGCTTTTTCTTTGTTTTATTTGTTCGTCTATTTTGATCCTTTTTATGAGTTTTAAACCTACGAATGGGTCGCTTTGACCCTCCCGCTATGTCGTGTTTTTTTGGGGGGGGGTAACTTTTTTCCATTTTACAATACAACGGTCAAAATGACTTGTGTAAAAAAAATAAGTTCTTAGAAGTCCATTTTTGTGAGTAGTACATTGTGCCAATATGTGAATTAATGAAGGCCAGCGGGAAAGGTCATGTGGAAAAAGTGCTTAGACTGCCACCGAGTCCTGATTCCATCTTGTGTGACTTCAGCGCCGCGCAAGCGTTGGGCGTGGCACGTCAGCCGCGTGCTCGCATGTCCTTGTATGGACAAGGTGTCTCCGCTGATGTAGTGGCGTCGGTGCCTTGGCTTCTCATCAACTAAACAAACTGCTCGGCGCAGCCATGCTTTTGTTCCCTCCGGATGGTCAGACAAAGTGCAAACGCATTGCTGAGCGAGAAGGCCTTTTGATTGATGTTTTCACTCCTTCGGCGCTCGCTTGAAGCCGACCCATCGGAATACTAGTTTTCCATTCGCGTCTTTGACATGTCCAATCTGAATGCTTCATTTTACCCCCGTGGCCAGTTTCACTGAGCGACGTGAAATTTGGTCGTCGTGTTTATCTGGAGAAGACCCACAAAAAAAAAAAGTGGCCGTTTTCGGGTGACTTTGCCCATTTTATTCATTCTGGAGGAAACTTAACATCTGGTAGCAAATCGGTTCCTGTAGCCAGTTTCTTAGAGCTTTGAGAAAATTTGTTAGTCATGTCTATCATGAGTAGACCCACAAAAAAAAAAAAAAATTGCCTCAAGAGGCCAAGATCAAAATAACGCAGGAAGTCTGCCGTTTTGACAAAAAACACAGGAAGTGAGGACATAGAGCGTCAACAGTGTTTTGTATCTGACACCTTGCGACAATCAAAACACGGTCAATTGTCTGCAGTCTTTGGTAGAAAGCAATGCTATGGATAATCAATTGAATAAGCCGCGTTATTGATTGCATTTCCCAAAGTAGACAGATGCATCATAAATGGTTCGAAATGGAGTTGAGAATGAGATCACGTTGGGGGAAAGCAGACGTGCCTCGGGCCAAATCCGAGCCAGGCGGCGACTTTTTTGCGGTCTCTGAGAAACTACGGGAGGCCCGCAGGAAACGTTTCCGATCAACATGCGGTCCGAGTAGCTTCATTATTTATTGACGAAACAAGAGCAACGCGCCGTCTTGAATGTCGAGCGAAGCCGTGCTCATAAACGCCACGATTTATGGCACGAACGCTTCCCGCTCAGCGCGGACTTGATTTGACGAGCCGCTCCAGCCGCCTTCGCCGCCCTCGCTGTCAAATAATCATCCCGGCTATTATGTCATGTCCTAATATTCCCCTCGCTGGCGCTTGCTTGCTTGCATTAGGTAACAATGTTCAAAGATCAGAGCGATAAAGCGCCATAAACGCACAGCGAGCAGCCCCGCGTTCAACGGGAACTCTCGTCGCGTTTTTGGGCTGCTCCGTGTTTGCTCTTTAGCCCCTCCCCTTTGTTTGAATTGGCACACCCACACGGGGGACTAGTCGATTGAAAAAAAAAAGTGAATTTTAATCAATTCAATGAGTTCACATTGTCCACTTTGTGACTATGCTCATTTTTTTCCCTCTATGGGCGGGTTCTGTTTCTTTCAACTCACAAAAAACAAGTCCAATGGGGGACTCCGATTGGCGAGCGGTGCGCACCTTTCCACCACTTCTGGCGAAGCAAATTTGCTCCCTTTTAGCACCGCACGGGTGCGTTTGACCCGCTGCATATTAAGCATCAAAAAAAGAAGGTAACACACAACAGCGCCATTCATTTGGATAGAAATACCGGTAACTCCCTTTTGGCCCCGGGTCAATTTGACCCGCAACATAACGGCTCCGATGGAAATAACGTCAAATAAATGGACTTAAAATTTGTGCGTGTCAACTTTGCAGCCAGCTTCCCCTCAGCAAACCAAATGACATCCGCTTAAGAAGAACCACTGAGTCCACTTTAATCTTTAGCGTGTTAGCAATATGTTTGGGATTACCACCGTCCGTTGCTGAAGATTAGCACACTGCTTCCACTGTTTTTGTCCATGTGCCGAAGGTTGCTCGTCCCAAACCCGCTCTTGATACTTCGTGTGCGATGGGCCATTCGTTTCCTGTCCAAGCCGTAAAGACCAACCCCATACCGACAAACGATGTCATTCCTTTTGTTCCATAAAATCTTTCAGACTCACGTTATTTGGTGCATCAAATTGACCCATCTAAAATGTACATATTTCTAATACTGGTAGTTGAAAGAAAGGCACTGCTATTTTTTTTTAATATATTTAAATTACTTTTAATGATCTTAATATGAACCACAGTTACACTGTGGGTCACTGTGTGCAACAAACACAAAATGGTGTCTGAACAAAATATCCACAGAAACCCTGGAGGCAATCAACCTGACTCGTCCTGTTTTGGATCAACATGCACAACACTTCTTAGCCCTTCTTTTATGTACTGTAGGTTATGTACTCCGGCAATGTTCCTGGGTCAATGTGACCCGGTGTTTTAAATCGAGAAACAAAAGTACCAATTCAAAATTCATTTCTTTGTTCCCAAAAATGAGTATAAGCAATGAAAGGAAACAATAAGAACACTTTGCTTTTTTTTTTTTAATTCCACAAACGGGTCTATTTGACCCGAAATACACTTGAATGTTTAAGGAGATGATACGGTCGCATATTTATGCTGTTGAGGGGCATATGGCAGTATTTTGGAGTACGACTTTTGGTTACCGTGACAACCAGGGGCATGGTATGGCGTTGCGACAAGGCAAGCGACTGATGAACGCAAGTGCCTGCATCAGTGGTAAATGCGTGGATTGTATTTTCATTGGTGGATGCAGTACTTCAAGCCATTTTATTACTCTTGCTCCCTGATGACTCCGTACCTCCGCTACAGACGGGTTCAAGGCATAGTAGAGTTTTGGTTACCATGACAACCAGGAGTGGAGTCGAGGGGTAGTGACGAGGCGAGCGGAACTTCGTAACCCATAAAAAACTTCTGTGGAACACTTGACAACCATTTTTCTTTCTTTGGGGGGGGGGGGATTTCACAAAACGTGTCAAACAGGACCACAAAGGAGCCATTCAATTTGATTGCAAATGCAGACAGAAGTGAAAAATATTTCAGTTATAATTCCGTTTCAATTTTTGTTCACCTGTGAAGACACTAAAAGCACAACTTATATTTTCACTGGTGAAGACAGCATTTCATGACCAAACCACCAAATGTCACTTGGCAATTTATGTAGAAGACCTGTGCCTGTGGCGCATGCAGCGGACATGTCGCATTTGAAAAAGTTGGGTGCACCCGGCCGGGACTGGTCGCGTGAAAGAGTCATTTCCAGCCGGGGACGATTTAGAGTCTTCCGTTAACTTCAGATGACTTTTGGCAAGAAAAGTGGGACGCGCCCTGGAATGTTTGCGAGCCAATTGCAGGGCACATGCCGTCAAACAGCTGTTCAAACTCGATCGGCCGTGTATTTGGAATGTGGGAAGATGAGCCGAGACTGAAAACCGGGACCGCAGAATTATGAGGCACACGCGCTAACCATCGGCGACTGTGATGACGTGATTTAGCGGAGCCCCGTCGGGGAGGCGTCCAAACAACATGCCAGTGATTCGACGTGGGGACCCCTGAGAGGGAAAAGCCGGAAGTCACTTCTTCCACTCGGATATCATCGTCTCGGAAACATTTGGTCTTCCATCGTCACGGCACGTCGCACTCGATGTACGGGATGTCGCCGTAACGGCGGTCCACCTCGGCCCACTGCTGCACGGCCCGGGCCATGATCTCCTCCGAGAGTTTCTGGGCGTACTCCAACAGTGCCGGGTCGGCCCGAGGAGAACCGTCCTCTGAGCGCACCAAGTAGGCCTTCTCGCCCCGCATCCTTGCCGCTTCACTGTCGGCGTGGGAAGCGCTCCTCTTGGATTTGATGCAACCCATGGTCTGGAGGATGTAGCATGGATGGACTGCCGGGGACGCCTGCCAGGCCGAGAGTCCGCATGCGTGGCTGCTAGACTATACCGAGGGGACAGGTCTAGAGACACGCATCCTTGGTGGAGATGGTCTGGATCCTCCGGCGGTGATGAGAGCTGGCCCCTGCAGACGAAAGAGGGTGAGTGATTTGCGGTACATATGCCAAGTATTCACAGCGCTTGACGTCTTCCCGATTCTGTCGGATGTCCGACTTATTCCCAAATGGATTCAAGTCGTTCTTTTGAAAATCTGAAATTCTCTAAAAGCAAAGTCCTGTAAAAACTGAATGGAAGCATGATTGTTCTTGTGCTGCCAATGTTTTACGGCTTTCTGTCCTTTTGGTCTATTGAGGCCGGCTCCCTCCCATCTGTCCGCCCTGACAAGCGTAGCAGCTCCGTTTCATCCGTGAAAGACAGTAAACACCACATTGCACTAGCTGGCTGTTTTCCACTGGATTGTTTGGGCTCTATTCATACAAATATTGACAGTCATTACAACCGCCTGAGTACAGTTCAGTTGTATTTAACTTTAAAGTTCAATATTTTTTTCATGTAACCCTAAAGATTTCTTTTTCTACTTTTATTTCAGTATTTTTAAAATTACACTTTAAAATTCAGCGTGCGTGCATTTATTCTTGGACCGCTGTTTGAAGCATTTATTTAAGTAGCGTTTTTAGTTCATTTCGAAAATGATTATATAGTGTCTATATTTTCCTGAATTTAGAATCAGTGTTAGATTGCACAACATTTAGAGTGGTTGACAGCAATATTAAATATACTTAGGAATAAGATATTTACCGACAAACACTTAGGCCTCCTACAGGGCTGTCTTCTAATGGTGGTCATTGGTCCTGATGATGGCACTTGGAGCGCCAAAAAGTTTTTTTTTTTTGTTGTTTTTTTCAGGTGATACTTGGTGTAAAAAGTTTGAGAAGCAGTGGTCTGGAGTCTAGAGTCTCCTGCAGAAGCGAAATTATGGCCCGATTTGTACGAGTCTGTGGGACGGATCTGTTTGAACGAGGTTTGTATGAAGGGCACAGGGGGTCTTCGGTTTACGACCGTCCCGACGCACAGCGTCTCGTGGTAACGAAGCGTAAGAACACATGGCATGCTTTGTAATACCGTCGTACTTAGTGATTTTTCTCTTGACTGAGTGATAGACTACGACGCGTCCCGACCTACGCACATGGCAACGCAGCTCCGTCGTACATCGAGGATCGACCATCCCCCGTGCTGCATCATTGTATCGAACAGATTACAAGACAGATGTTTGCTTCAACCTCTGCAAGGAAAACGAGCACACATGCGGCATGTGAGCAAAGAAAAGCATGACATACTTGAAAAGGCGTGTGACGTCATCGCCGTCTTCTCCGCGCACGGGAACGTTCAAGTTGATGACGCGTGCAAATAAACAACAAACAATCCTCTTCAACCAGCCCCACGAGAGAATAATTTGCACTGGTGCGGCTCCTCACTCGATGCACATCCCGACTGATCTCAGCCCAGCAGACGACGTGGACGCGCGCGCGCACGCGAGCAAGAGGTCACAATTGACTGAAGCAGCAGCGCTACCTGGTGGACACTTGGGGGAGTGCAGTGCAAGCGAGCAGACGGGGGTTATTCGGCGCCGTTGCCCTGCAGTGGCTACAAATGTCCACTAGATGGTGCTGTTGCAATTCAAAGTGCATTTTCCTTCGTTTCGCATTTTAGAATGCCTTGGGTACGAAATCGTTGATTCTCCAAGAATGTACATTTAATTCATGTGAGACCAAGTAAGATATTATCTGCGTGTGTGTGTGTGTTTATGTGTGTGTGGGAGAGAGAGAGACTTTGTGTCAGACTGCCAGTGTGTGTGCTTGTTACGGTGTGTGTCGATAGTTTTCGAATAAATAAATGATCCATCCATCCATTCATTCTTAACACCGCTTATCCTGAACAGGGCCTATACCAGCTGACTTCCGGGGTAAGGCAGACTACATCCTGAACTTGACGCCAATCAGGTGCAGAGACACGACGACGATTCACACCGTCACTGAATGGGACGCTATCCGACGCTGCACGCTGGAAATCAGGGGAGTGCACCACTACACCATCAGCGACCTAAGCATGAATCGTAAATACAAAGACCTTGAAATGGAAATCGAAATGTTGAATTCATCTTTCGATGCCACTAAAAGCAGATGCTTTTAATCAACTGATGAAATAACGGTACTGACCTCACTGTTCCAGAACTTTTGGAGAGGAGTGTCTTTTTTTTTTCCCTGGTGATCGACCACTTGGTGGCACTCCCCATCCATATTCTGTGGTCCAAACAACTATCAAGACAGCCTGTCCACTTCCATGTTTAGATGTGTGTTTTTTTTTAAATATTATAAATTATGTAGAACTGATGAAACTCCTCTGTGATTAGGTAAACCAAAAACTGCCTCTCTAATGCATTATTGTATACGTTCCTAATAACAAATCGATTTTGAAATCGGGAGACATGATATGGCTCCCTCTAGTGGTACTCAAAAGCATAAGATAAGACAAGATATCCTTTATTTGTCCCACTCTGGGGAAATTTACTCCCTAAATCGAGTTGTAGTTAATTTTGAAGTTCCTCTTATTTTCAAACATTTTTAAAGTAATATTTTTATTGATTTTTTTTTCTCTTATGTGAATTACATGTGTTCCACTTCTTGCCAGACATAGATGGGTGGAATTTTTAATTATAGCACAAGTACAATAGTTTAAAAAAAAACAACATATATTCGTATATTTAAGTATTTGAGTAGAATGTGAATGCTCAAACTTTTCATCTCCCCACAGTGACCTACAATAATTTTAAATATACTTTTTTAGGACTAAGACCATAGTTTCGTTTTTCAATGGACACTTAGCCCTTCTATGCAACTGCATTTTCACGTTGTTCATTATCGCGATAGCTAAAACTTTTTTTGTGATTTATAATGCGGGAATCCCTTTTCTTCAAAACAAATGTGCATTTTATCATCAGAAAAATATTGGTGTGATCAAATGTGCAGATTGTTAAGTAAAATGAGGTCGTTGCCACATTGCCTTGCCCATAACGAAAGACACGCACACGCGCATCACGTCTTGTGCAAAGAAGGTCAAATTTGCTTCCGCCGGTTGCGCAATCGGCGCACGAAAAGTCAATCTATCCCCAATCTGCTCGCGACCCACCCCCTGCCCCCCACTCCCCCGCCCACAGTCCCTTTATGGTGAGACAGAGGAGGAAAAAAAAAGTTGTCACGGTTTGAAATCATTGTTGGCCTCCCCAGCCAATCATCGTTTTGGACGCCAAAAAAAAAAAGAAAAGAAAAAAAAGTGAATATAAAAACGTGCGCGCGAATCCAGTGATGCCAATCAGTGTTTGGACTTTAATCCTAAAGAAAGCGCGTTTTATTTTTTTCCATCTGTGCGCGCACACAATGCGTTTCTCTCACGCTGGCTTGACTTTGCTGCTGATGCTTTCGGCTGCAGTGTGCCTGTGCGAGCAGCAGGCGCAGACGCAGCAGTCTTCCGGCGGGCCGGAGGAGCCGTCCGAGCCGTGCTCCACCTGCGACGTGCGCCAGCACATCAAAAGCATGCGCCTGAACGCCATCAAGTCCCAAATCCTGAGCAAGCTGCGCATGAAGGAGGCGCCCAACATCAGCCGCGACGTGGTCAAGCAGCTCCTGCCCAGGGCGCCGCCGCTGCAGCAGCTGCTGGACCAGTACGACGTCCTGGGGGACGACAACCGCGACGCGGTCGTGGACGAGGACGACGAGCACGCCGTCACCGAGACCATCATGATGATGGCCACGGAGCGTAAGTGGACACCCCCCCCCCCCCCCCCCCAAAATTTTTTT
>CAAKHF010006862.1:0-14049 GCA_901007745.1 Hippocampus kuda
GGTTAGGTTTTTGGAATAGTGATTTAAGATAAGAGAAGAAAACCTTTATTAGTCTCGCAATGGAGAAATTCCCAATTCACAGCAGCAAAGTTATGAACGGAAGAAGTAGAACAACAAAATATAAATGTGGGTTCGGGTTCTACTAGGGTCATGGGTTTAATGTAGGATTTTAAACTAAGGTTAGGGTTTCTTATTAGGGTTTCAAACTCGGCTTAGGGTTTCTCATTGGGGTTTTAAAATCGTGTTGGGGTTTTAAATCAGGGTTTTGAATTATGCTCAGGGTTTCATAGTAGCATTTCAAACTCGGGTTAGGGTGTCAATGCAGGGTTTCAATTTCGGGTTAAGGTTTCAAATTAGGGTTTTAAACTAGGTTGCGTTTATTCCTGCTGTAAAAGTTTTCTTTTTTAATCAGCACACTGAAAAAAGCAGTTGAATCGACTCCATTTGATTGAACATTTTTGCCCCGTTGCCGGCGGGGGATTGTGCAGCTCAAGTCAGAGGCTGTTTTTTTGGAAACGCCTCCACTACCCGTCAGCGCGGCTGAGCCGTGCCACCCCCTGAACCGCGACGCCACGCAACGCAACACAGCGATTGCCCCGAGTTAAAAATATCTCCGGGGAAGATGTCGCAGCATTTACTGGAAATGAAATGGCACGAGATGAGCTCACATTGCCGCACGTGAATTGTAAGAAAAACAGCGCAGCGCAGGCTACATCGCCGGCAGCCAGGAGCACTTCCCCGGACTCCGGGATTCCGACTTGTCTCCGCGCAGAACATCCCTCGACATATGTGACGCTTTTGTTCATCCTGTCAAAGCAATCTCCTCACGGGTCGCTCTGAACTGCCAGATTTAAATTCGCACTGTAATAGTCCATTACTGTAGTATGGTATCACGCCACATGGTGGCGCTTCTTTAATTTACTGAATGCTGTCTGTCAGTCACTTTTTTCCTGAAACTTCGTGTTTGTGTGTATGTGTGTGTGTGCTTATCCTTGTTGAGAAAAAAAGGGGAGATGAAAGACAAAGGTCGGGAGCATCCAAGAAATACACCGTCTACCGCTTTCAATGTGTTTGGGTGGCAGTGAGGCTGAGAGAGCGCCGAAGGGTTGAGGTGGCCCCCTGCAACATCCTTCCAAGCCTGAGAAGAAGGCGCATCTGTGCAAGCTTGAACGAGCTCAGCTTCCTTTTGAAGAACAACATTTGATTAAAACATCCACGGCTTCTTGCTTGAGGCCAATCTCGGAGACTCTTTTAGAAATCTTGGTTTTCCGGTTTTTCTTTCGGTTCCAAACAAGACCAAAAATGGACGGCCGTTTGCTCTGGAGACATGTGGGGAAAGTGTGTGTGTGTGTGTGTTTGTGTTGTTGGGCAGAAAAAGCTATTGTTAGCTTAGGCCCCAATACACACTGGTTGCTAAGCAAAAGGGAGACATTTTCTGATTTTCTGCGAGTTTTTTTTTCATTTTTTGCATCTACAAATGCCGTGACAAAGATCTGCTGACACAGCACAACATCAGCCACATCCTTTCCGTCCGCGACACAGCTGCACCTGTCTCGGAGGTGAACGGTCTCCTTTGCGTTGAATCGGCACCAAAGTAGTCAAACACTCAGTCCATCGTCACTCTCAACGATCTTGCTGCCACATTTCAAGGGGCCGTGTTGCGCTACTTTCTTTTCCAGATGTCGTAGTTCCTTCCCATTGGTTCACCGGTTGTGTTTGCTGGGGTTGAGGTCAGGGCTCTGTGTGTGTTGCAGTGGCTCCCAGTCAGCTGTCAAATTTAAGTTTTTAAAATTCTGTGACCAGTCTATAAATCCCTGAATGATTTGGGTCCTGAATACATGAAAGAAATGTTCATTGGATATAAACCCAGTAGGGCTCTGGTGGAATTCAAAGCAAACTTGGTGAAGCAGCACTTCCCTGTTGTGCTGCAAGCAACTGGAATAAGCTGCTACCAAAAGTGAAGTCACCCCCAAGAGGGAGTAAATGCTTTGAAATCCATCCATTCTCTCGTGCTTATCCGGGGTCGGGTCGCGGGGGCAACGGCTTTAGCAGGGAAGCCCAGACTTCCCTTTCCCCAGCCACCTCTTCCAGCTGGTCCCGGGGGGGGATCCCAAGAAGTTCCCAGGCCAGCCAGGAGACATCGTCTCTCCAGCGTGTCCTGGGTGGTCACCGGGGCCTCCTGCTGGTGGGGCATGCCAGGAACAACTCACCAGGGAGGCATCCCCAATCAGATGCCCGAGCCACCTCATCTGGCCCATCTCGACTTGGAGGAGAAGCGGCTCAAACCGTCATGGCAACAAAATCATGGCAGAGTTTTAGGCCAACAGATTGAAAGTTGATCGTAAATGGCTTCAGAGCGCGCCACGTGCTCAACTGGAGACGAGGCACTTTTCTTTTGCTGACTGTATTACATGTTCATGTCTTTACATCTATAAATGTTCAGACTGTCTTATATATATATCGTAGTTGGCGGCCATTTTATCGGAAATGGTTACAACGATCTACCGTTATAATGTCCAGATTCAGCACATCCCTCGAGGTACGTTGTAAGGAGGCTCGAGTGGAAATGCGCTCACAAGGTTGTCTCCTTCCTTTGTGTGAAGCACATTGGGTGTGAAATACGCTCTTGAAGTCAAGCCGCCTCGCCATTCACCAACGTATTGTACTGCGTTCCATTCGAGAGAAGCCTTCGCGACCGGCCTCGTGAATCGGGCGGCCGTTTCAAAAAAGGCAAATTCAAAAGGCAGCAGCCATGGCGGATGCGCAAAGCGGCCCGAGTTGTGGGCTCGCACGCATTCTAACGTGTGAACAACGGCCAAAGCCCAACCTGTCCCAAAGGGTTTCGGGGGCTTTCTCAGTCAATAAGGGACAAGGCGGTTTCCATGCATGTAAACATCAGCTGCCAGGTGCACAAAAAGAAAAAAAAAAAAAAGGAGCCATTCGGGCCCCACTCATGATTTCAGCACCCGTGCAAGGCAGCATGGTCAGAGGGGCAAGGTTGAAGGGGCCGTCTCGCGCCCTGTCCCTTGAGAGCAACTTAGCGGCTCTGGACAACCCGGTTAAGCACTTCCATGTTGGCCATCATAAATCTTTCATCTACCGAAATGAGTCGCCATCACTCAATGTCCCATTTGAACTTTGTCCCCCTCCCTCTTTAGGACATGACCTATCTTTGTCAAGCTGCGGCTCATCATAGGAAGCAAAACCAGGAAGTATGAGAGCTGTCATTTTCAGATTTCAAATCATCCATACTTACATTTTTCTTCACGTCGTTGCACTGGAAAAAAAAAAAAAGGGTGTGTTGAATATACTCCTATTTTGTACAAATATTTCCAAAGGCAAGTGTCGTTCGCAACAAAAACTTACTTGAAGTAAAGATGACTTGATCAGCTCTTTTTGTCGGATTTGCAGGATTCAGTTCTTCGGAGAGAGAGCAAGTGCAGGCTTGCACTTGCTCAAAGGAGAAGGCTTCTTGTCCACCGCTGAGTGCGAGCACAAATGACCAAGACGTGGTTACGATGTCAAAGCAGCTTGCCGTCATCGCCTGCCAGATCTCATTTCCGACCTGGGAAATGGAGGCCGGAGGACTCGAGCCCGCAGTTCAGGCAAGCCAGGGACTGCACCAAAACACTTGGACATTTTTTCTTCTCCATGGTCAAAAATGTTTCCAATTTCTTGATGTGTTGATGTTTCAAAAGGTTTTCCTGTGTTCCAAGTATGCGGGAGCGCCATATTTATTCTTCTTGCTTTTTGTTTTTGTGGTGTCTTTATTTGACGCGTTTGAATATGGTCCAGTTTGGGTTGTAACTGGACCACATTGCCACAAATTTGGGGAAACCGTTTGAGCAGGGGTGGAGCACAAACTGTTTCGTTGGAGGGCGGCATACGCCAAAAAAAAATGGAAGGACGAAAGTGCCACTTGAAATGCGGTCAACTTTTTTGAAACACGCTCCAGCTGGTCAAGAAATCAATTTGATATTGTTTGGATTGTCTCAGGCAAATAGTTGAGGATTTTTCCAAGTTTTGGGGTGGCCAACAGCCCTCTCTCTCAACACTATAGATCCAGCTCTGCACTTAACAGCAGGTGAATCCCATCTCCACATCAAGAACCGAGAAAAAAAAAAAAAAAAAGCAAGAACTGTCGTCAGGTGAGCATTTTTCAGTGACTTTTGAGGAGCGTGACTGTGATGCCTTCATCAATCAGCCATAAAGTGGAAGAAACTATTTTTGCCTCCAAAATGGAATCCTCTTTTATTCACTACAGTGATTTAAAGATAAATTGTGCTGTTCTTTTAATCATCAACGGTTTATGGCCAGTCAAGCTTTTAACCAAGAAAACATATTTGGAGCAACGTGTGCAAGTTGCAGCATTCACTTCCTGTATGGTGCGGGTCATTTAATTAATAGCAAAAAAACAAAAAAAAAAAAACATTGAAAATCGTGAATGATTGATAGATGGATTACTGTTTTATCTTTTTGATTATTATTACTATTGTATCAAGAAAATATATATGTTATCATTACATATACAGCAACAACCATGAATACTCTTTTGTTGCACGTTGCATGGTAACAAATAAATACCTAAATGAATATATTTGATAAATCAATATAGCCCTTATCTGAAGAGGGTGACGATGTTTTGTTTCAGAGAATTAATGTTCCACATGTGAAGAAGGTGCACACCGCAGGGGTTTCCCCGCGCCATGTGTCACCCAAGCAGCAGCTGCTCTTGCGAGTCTTTTTCACTTATTTAATTTGAGCATTTATTCTTTTTTTTTTTTTTTTAGCAGTGTCCAATTCATTGTTCCTTAATCCTCACTTGCGACACTTTTCGGCGCACCGAAGCAAGAACGCGCCAACGAGCACCCGCTTGTCAACTCGCGCACCGGTCACATGCATGTGGCCGGACCGACTTTTTGTTTATTGTTTTTACTACTTTTTATTACTAAATGTTATGCCGTAGTCGTCAAGAGTCGTCGTACGACTTCTACAAGTGATGACAAAGAGCGCACCAGTGGGATGAAAAAGAAGAAGAAGCTTGAAGCGAGACTGTCCTTGCGTCCACGCGCCTCATCCCCTCTGGCCCCGCCCCCTCGGCGCAAGATGCGCCACATTTAAGCGGCTCGACCATGAAAGATTCTCCACATCGACTGACAGCCGTCAAAGTGTTTTGACAGCGTAAGAAGGGGATTCCGCCCGGGGCGCACAACTTGGATCGGCGCAAAGGGGCCCGCGCGCGCAACGTGTTGCCTTTTTTGGGGGTCGGGTCGGGCGACATGAACCCCGAAGTGGATTGCGGACTTCCCGGAAGCAGCGGCAACGGAAAGTTGCGCCAGTGGCTCATTGAGCAGGTGGATTGCGGCAAATATGCCGGCTTGGTGTGGGAAAACGACGAGAAAAGCATTTTCCGGATCCCGTGGAAGCACGCCGGCAAGCAGGACTACAACCGCGACGAGGATGCCGCGCTCTTCAAGGTGAGCTTCTTTCTCCAAACTTGCCGCGGCCTCGCGACCGGCGCTGCCCACCTTCGTTCAAAATGTGCACCGGCTTTCCGTTGGCTCCCGTCTTGGATTGGCGTTGGCTTGCCTCGCGTTTGAGGGATTGACAACCGAAATCGAGAACTTTTTTTTTGGTTTTTTTGTAATTTGGGAGGTCAGACGTGCACCGCACTCAGACGTGAACTAAGCGCACATGCAGCAACAAAAAGGCCCTGAAGAATTAAGGGGGCGGGAGAGGGGGCATTACATGTCATGTAGGAAAGCAAAGTACATTAGAGTGCTACAGCATGATTCTGAAGATCAATGATAAGCATCTCCAAAACGATATTATACTTTGTGTGATGTAAAATTGTATTTCAATGTCGAGGGTTCAAGATTTGAAATTCAACATCTTCGATTTTACAACGACAATTTCCTAGAAAAGAGCTCCGTGTAAGTTGCATTGGAGAGATGCAACGATTGATCGAGCGCTAATCAATGATCTCAATCATCACCAAGTCCTTTGATCATTGATGAATCATTCTGAGACTTTGATTTCAAGTTCAAATCCTCGGAAATGAGGATCGTCTTCCCTTCGAGCTGACTCATTATCTTTGCGTCGAATCCAATTCAAACATTTGCTTTTACTCTGGAAACCAAGGTTCGACATTTTTGCCGATTTTCTGACATGTTACAGACCAAAGCGGTCACGGAATCTTCAAGGAGAAGTCAAGTCAAAAAAATTTTTGGACAATAATATGTTCCATGGGTCCCCACAAGTCTCACACGGCATTTCGATGACAATTGCCTTGGTGGAATATGAATGAAGCGGCAAAATCCACATGTTGCCACATGTTGTCAACTGAAAACGACATCACAGTTGCTCGAGACTCAGTTTTTACGACCAATCACGGCGCATCTGTTTTCTGAAGCTGAGCCATAACTGGTCGCGACTTGAGCCCCGAGCAACCGTGATGTCATTTTCAGTGGACAGCAAGCGGGAATGCTTGAGGTTTTTCAACCTCAAGCATTCCCAAAAGTGGGGAGTGTCACGTTTGTAACGGCGATGTCGCCGCAGGCCTGGGCGCTGTTCAAAGGCAAGTATCGCGAGGGGGTGGATAAGCCCGACCCGCCCACCTGGAAGACACGCCTCCGCTGCGCCCTCAACAAGAGCAACGACTTTGAGGAACTGGTGGAGCGCAGCCAGCTGGACATCTCGGACCCCTACAAAGTCTACCACATCATTCCCGAAGGCGCCAAGAAAAGTGAGCGGCACCATTTCTGTCAGCAAACGGCCGGTAAATATCCACAAGTGTTTGAAGTGATGGCTTTACCCTCGCCGGCGGAGGTGGCCTTTTTCTCAAAGGCGGCTCGTGGTTTGTGAACTATCGATGGGGCGACTCCTCGCTGTGAGAGCCCAGCCACAAACCAGCCGTCGCCGCCGCGCCGCAACGCCTGACTTTTTCCGCTGAGCAGAGTGAGCTAACGTGACCGACGTCACTTTCAGGGCCCAGAGAAGAGGGCAGTCCTCTGAGTCCCGTCAGCTACTCTGCGAATTCGGCTTACCCTTCCCTTCAAACTCAGGTGATTCTCTCTCATCCGCCGAAAGGCTCTTGGAGCCGTTTGTAGTCCCAATTTGGATGCGCTGAAGCAGCGTGTTGCGTCTCGTTCTGAAGACGCCGCAGTACCTTCCCTCTGTAGAATGTGGCTGGAGGGACTTTGGGCAGGAACACGCCCCTTTGCCAGAGCTGCCCTTCACTCAGTGCCCATGTCCCCCCCGCAGCCTGCCCTGGCAGGGCCCATCTGTGGATAACGGTAAGTTGCTCACTCTTCAAAAAAGAAGCAACGGCCTTCCTTGAAATGCCACGTGCGCGCCCAACTGGGGTTGTGTGTGTGTGTGTGTGTGTGTGTGTGTGTGTGTGTGTGTGTGTGTGGGGGTGTGTGTGTGCAGGTTACCAGCTTCGAGCCTCAATTTACTCCTACGGTCCTGCTGACACTCAGCCCTCGCCATTCAATCTGGACAGCAGCATCAGATCAGCAGAGGCTCTCCGAGGTATCGATCATTTTGATGAATTAGAATCGAATCATCAATTGAAAAAAGGGGTCACAAAGGTCAATTTGCACTTTTGTTTGGGTCAGCGTCGCTAATTCCAATTACAGTATTAGGATTGATAAGTATTACCTGCACAATTCACAGTGCATCCGGGAAGTATTCGCAGCACTTCACTTGTTCATGAACATTTTTTTTTTTTTTGCACTTTGCCACGTTACAGCCTCAGTCCAAAATGGAATAAATTCCCTCCCCGTGACGACAATGTCAACAAAGTTTGATTTTAATGGTTGCAGATTCATTAAAAAGAAAAAGAAATGAGGGAAGGATGAAGGCCGCAATGCACAAAGACTTTCTGGATGAAAACCGGATTCACAGTGCCTAGGAACTCCGATTTGTGTGACGGTTTAACTTCCAACAGGACAACGAGTCGGAGCACGCAGCCAAAACAACGACGGAGTGGCTTCAGGACAACTCTGCGGATGTCTCTTAAGTGAAGCCGCCAGAACAGAAGCCGTACTCGAATCCAATCAAACATCTCGGTAGAGATCCGAAAACGATTGCGCACCGCCGCTCCTCATCCAACCTGATGGAGCTTGCGAGGTGCCGCTTATTTTGAATCAATTTGCGAACTAGGATTCCATTTTGGGACGAGGCTGTCGCGGTGTTGCCGTCAAGATATCGAGACCGAGACAAGTATCTTTTGTTCCAAACAAATTTTGTTCCGTTGATATCGTCGAACAACGAAACAAAGCCACACCAGGAAGGCGGCGCGGCATTCCGCGTTTCTCACTGATCACAGCAGTACCGACCCGGTCTTGATCAAAACTCCGCCCAGTCCGAGCCTGAATAAAAACGCCTTTGCTTCCGGGACGAGACCCTTCGAGAAGAGAGCAACGACTAATGTTGTCTCCTGTGCGGGCTGCCTTGTGCTTGTCTCCACACAGATGCCCGCCTGCACGTGTCGGTCTATTTGCGGGACACTCTGGTGAGGGAGGTGACGACCTTCAGCCCCGAAGGCTGCCACATCACTCCAGCCTCCCCGGAGGACAAGCACTACTTGTCCTTGGGAGGCCGCGATGTGGTCCCGCTGCCCGCGGACCCCTTCTCGGGCCAGAGGGGGGCAGAGGAGCGGCCCGCGAGCCCCTGCGCATCCTTGGAGGGGGGGGTGCTGTGCTGGATGGCCCCCGACGGACTCTACGCTCAGCGACTGTGTGAGGGCCGGGTGTACTGGCAGGCCCGACTCAGCCCTTATGGGGACAAGCCGAGAAAGCTGGAGCGAGAGGTCACCTGTAAACTACTCCACACGCAGGACTACCTCACAGGTGAGACCTGACAGGGCTCCCTGTACTACTTCCAATGGCCAGCAGGCAACGGTAAAGAATCCGTCTTTTTTCTTTTTGGAACGGTCTTATTTGGACTCCGTACGTAGCGTTTTCACTCTGGCTGTTTGTCTGTCAAGTACGGAACTCAAATTGGGCGAAAACAGCTAACCCGACGCTGGGTCCAAAAAGGATTGAGCCAAGCCCAGGCTGGCTTCTTTCAAGCCAGCGATTACGACCCAGATTGATTGATGAATTAAAGCGAGCAAGAAATGCCTTAGCAGGTTATCAGTACAGCGTTGGTTCAAAATGAAATGAATGTTGGTTCCATACGTCATGAAGGGACTTGTCTCGGGACCCGAATGGTGGCGTTGCCCGAGAAGTAGCTTACATTCAATTTCAGGATACCTAATGGCCAGCTGAGACCAGCTTCAGCCCGCCAGCCTGCCCCAATCAAAGCGTCAAAGTTTCGGGATTTTCGCTTGAACAAATTGAACAGTAACCAATTAGGCGGCTGATTCCTTTAAAAGAAATATATCTTCAAGAAAATCACTTTTTTGGTCTCTTAGCGCTTACAACAATAAAGATATAAAAATATGGGCAGAGCATTTTTTTTTAACATTATATTGTCCTTTACTATTTGTTCAACTTCAAAACAGAAAAAAAAAATCTGCAAAAATTACACCATAAAGTTTTTGGGTGTTTGCTTGTCACTACGTTGGTGTAATGCTGTAAACGTGTTTGGGAAAAACAAGGGGAAGGCAAGACTGGTTGCGCTTTAAAAGAGCTAATATCGGTTATTAAATCAGCCAGCCGATTAATCGGTGGTCCTAATATTTCAGATTTGTATAAAACAATTGGAAACACTTTTACTTGGTTTTTCTGGACCATCAAAAATTGCATTTTGATTCAATCACTGGCTCAAAACCGCCCTTTGAATACTAATAGGCCGTGCGGGACCAAAACCTCAGAGGCAAAGTCCCCCAAAGGAGTCGCTCTCAACAGGTGTGGCCGACTCTGTTCTGGGGTGTCCTTTATGACGAGCCGCTCGCGTTTTCTACGCCGTCTGCGCGTCCCCCGCCCACACGCCAAAACAGCTCAAGCATGGCATAGTCGAAGTGGCTCTGCAAATGCGTTGAGGCCACAAGTTTCCATTCGAGTCACCCCCCCCCCACCCCCCATCCCCCAAAAGGTCACACCTCAAACGAACCTTTTACGCTTCGGCGGCTTTGCCAGACAAGAAGTTGACATTGTGACTTTGCGTGTTGTGTTCCGATGAACAGAAATGCAGACTTACGGGTTCCACGGTCGGCCGCTGGCCGCTCGCTTCCAGGTTCTTCTGAGTTTCGGAGAGGAGTGCCTTGACTCCCCGAGAGCGGGCCTCACCGTCCAGGTGACAGCTAATTGCTCATCTTATCTCAGGCCGAGTCTCGAGCGCCGCCAACCGTGCTTTTCTCCCACGCAGGTGGAGCCTTTGTTTGCCAGGCAGGTCCTGTACTACGCCCAGCAGACCGGCGGCGGCCACTTGTACCGCGGCTACGAGCACGCCGGGCTCCCGGAGCACATTGGCCTCGCCGAGGACTATCACAGGGCCCTCACGCAACATCACAGCCTGCAGGAGTGACCCCAGCACTCGCCCGAGCAGCTTCGCGCTCCCTCCGACAAAGCGGCCCCTTCTCAGGACAGGCTTTGTTTGTTCCTACGTGGAAACGGATGTCAAAGTCATCAACATTTTAGTGTCTTCAGTGCAAGCAAAACGGCGGAACGTCAACTTGACACTTTTGTCGAGGCCCTCAAACTCGTTTAGTTGTTTGCCGAAGGCACCGTACGGAGCGCAAATGCGAGCTCGTGCGCTATCGTTGAGAAACCCGAGAGGAATGTTTGGCTTCTGCGGCGGGGAGCAGTCGTGGTTAGCGTGCCTGCCTCGCAGTCCAGAGGATCTGGGTTCAAAATCACAGCTCAAAACTTTCCTGTGTGGCGTTGGCATGTTCTCGAAATCGCACAGGAGTTGGAATCGCTGTCGATGTGCCCAGCGCGACTTCTTCGAATTGATGAATGTCCGAATTGATATATTTTATGAACGTACAATAATATGCGCCAAGCCTATCCATCGATGCCAACGTGGATTTTCGATGCACACTGACCATCATGAGCTTGCTCAACAAACATGCTGCCATCCAAAACGTGACTGCTTTTCTTTATATATTTTTTTCAAATTGTTTTGAAAGGATGACAACCTTTTGCAGTGTTTTCATTGTCTTTTTTTTTTTTTTTACTGCAAGATATACTGACATTGAATCGTGTGCTAGTTGGACCCAATTCAGTCCACTTATCAATATATAGTTGAGTAATATATGATTGTATATATTTTCTGACTGCAATGGAATGTTCGGCTCCGCTGCAGCTGCGCAGCAATAAAATGAGACATTTAAATTTGTAAACGCAGTAGAATAAAATGTAACGTGATGTCCGCTATGGTCGTGATTTCACAGAAACGAGATGAATTGTGTTCAACTGACAGCTGACAAGAAAGCTGATGTATTCAATTACTCTTGTTTCAACTCCACAAATCAAGAGCAAAGAGTAAACAGAAAAATTTGGTGGCATCGTTTTGGTATTTTCTGAGATTGACGTGGGCGTAGGTAGAGATGCGCACAAGAATTTGGGCGGCGGGTGATTGTAGTTTTCTGACGTCGAGGCTGAAAGAGTAAAATACCAACAATGAAAATGACACAACCTTGCTATGAATGTTGACAAGAAAACTGGAGATTGGGCAGATTCAAGCGGAGATGTTAACTCAACTGTCGACTCAAGTGTTATTTCGAGAGCCCTTTTAAACAAGGTAAGTGGGGCAGGCTATTTCAGGATTTGAAAAGAAATCCGAGGATGTTTAAAAGAACTCTAAAATGGAGCCAATGAAGAGATGCCCGAGTAGGAGTGATGAGCTCCCTCTTACGAGTACCAACCAGGAGGCGAGCGGCAGCGGTTTGGACCAACTGGAGACGCTTGATGGAGGATTGGCTGACTCCAATGTAAAGCGCGTTACAGTCATCCGGCCGAGATGTGACGAAGGCATGAATGACTGTTTCAAAGTGCTCACCAGAGAAAGGAGAGGCTGCCGAAGGCCAAAGAAGACGGATTTGACACCGGCACCAATTTGCCGGTCCAATTTCAAATCACTGTCCAGTTTAAGACCCAACTTTGAGATTGTTGGCTTCGGATAAGGAGCCAGGAGGGCCCAAGTCCACAAGATGGCATGTACAAGGGCCGCCATCACTTTTGTCTTCTTTTCATTGAAACTCAAGAAATCTGAGTGCCATCCAGGTCTTGACTTCCTCTCGAACGAAGGCCGGATTGTTAGTGCGCTTGCAGCGTGCTGGGGCAGAATCTCTGCCTCAGCGCTGAAGCACAGAGCAAAACCGCAAAGGGGCTTGTTCCTTTGTGCAACCGCCCCCGGCGGACCGCACCCTGAGTGTGTGAGACGAGGACGCGCCAGGCGACCCCGAAGGAAATCGAGGGCGCAGATGAATGGCCGCACCCGTCGTGTGAATCCAACTGCCTGCAAAAACAAACGTGTGCCGCGTGGCTCAACTGTCGGCATTGAAAACGGCTGCGCAAAATGTCATTTGTGCATTGTCAGGCCGACAGAAATGTTCTCTCGAAATGGGAAGAAATGCCTTTCGGTGGGATAAACTGAAAAGACACGGAACGAGAATCAAGTTCCGTTTGTCCGTCCGTGAACAAAAGCATTCCTGAGGATGCACCCCCTTGATTGTGTGATGAAGAATCCTTTCGGGGTCTCATCATTTTCTCATCATCAAAGAACCCGGCTGACTGGATTGAATGTGATCAGGCGACATCAGCAGGCGACATGATCACTCGTCATGCCATCGGGGCCCCGTTCGTCAGATAAAAGGAGGAAAGGACGTAAGCGGACAATTTGCTTTTTAATCACATTTTCATCCCAACATTTCGAGATGATATTTTGTTGTCAGCAAACAAACCCTGCAGGTAATTCAATGGCATGAGGATCATTCATAAACACGAGACACGCGCTCAGAATGTTTTCTGGCAGGGCCGCCCACCCCCGACCCAAAATTAGTGGAAGATTTCAAGCTGCGGCTCGTGACGTAGAAAATGTAAAGCAAAGGCAAAGTTGTTGTCGTGCGTCAATGGCAAGAAACAAAGAGTGGGCGGAGTTTATCTCTTGACAGGCTGGACGCAGGTGGGCTGGAAGCAGGTGAGCTGCAGGCGCATGCTGCTCTTGAACTTATTCAGCAGTTCTTCCAGTAACCTGCCGCAAGACAGACACAGACACACGTCAGTCACCCAAACGCCGGGACCAAACGACGTCGGATGGAAATGGGCGGCGGCGCACTCACTTTTTCTCAGACGCGCTGTATAATTGAGGAAGGGCGTCCAAAGCCATTTTGAAGCTGGCGCTGTGAACAAAAGACTCAACTTTAGGAAAAGTCCGTGTCAAAGTTCGCCAAATAAAAATGCTTCTGAAATTGAGGTGAAGTAAAAGGGCGGAATCCTTCTGGGGACCTCGAAGCATGTCGGCTCTCCCGTCCGGGATGCGGATAAGCGGGAAAGAAAATAAGCGAGCGGCTGAGCGACGAGACGGACGTATTGTCTTTTTTTTTTTCCATCTGCACGGTGGAAGCGACCACCTTTGAGGCTTATCGTTGACTTGTAGCCTAAGAAGGCTTTCCTTCACCTGCGGTCTCTGAAAACGAAGGCACTTCACCTTATTTCTTGATGCTAAGTGGGGGAATCTCTTCAGTTAGAGCTGCGCACCAATCGTAAATTGGTGAGCCGGACACAATCAATCAATCAATCAAAACTCGTGTGGAAGCTGCCGTGGAATAACATGAATGTGGATTATTTACGGTCACATGACCGCAACAAGACGAGAGTAGCTTGGGCATCATGACGGAGAAAAGTCGAGCGTGAATTTAAGTGCCGTGCGGTTGCCACGGCAATGAACCATTCACTACGATACGAAAATGATTTGGACGATTGCAGCCCCAGTTAACACGCGGCGGCGTGAATGCAGACAGCACAACCAGATTGCTTTCACTTCCTACCATGTAACCCACCAATGAACATAAATAGGGATCGTTTTGAGGTACATGTGACCGTGCGTGTGTGTGTGTGTGTGTGTGTGTGTGTGTGTGTGTGTGTGTGCGAGAGC
>CAAKHF010006862.1:22859-37877 GCA_901007745.1 Hippocampus kuda
AGGAGACTCTAAACATTGATCAGTTTCACATTACAGCTTCGGAATGGAGGTTGTTTGAAGCAGAGGGGAATTGGCCTATTTCAGAGGTCGCATAGAACGAAGCGAAAACGTGTGCAACAACACTGCATTTGAACCATCGTTTTATCGTCGAGTTCCAATGTAGCTATTGGAGCGGGCACTCGTCGAGGTGTTAATTCACACCCTGCTAAAGCAGCACTGATTGAGCCTAATCGCAACCTCATGTCTCCTTGTCAAATTCCGAACACCAGAGTCCCTCTCTAATTATTCGCTGACAAACGCATTTTCCTATGAACTAATTCCCCTGCAAATTGTATTGACATTGGCAGAAGAAGCGCCGTTCAGGAAATAGGAGAACTGCAGCCTATAATTGGATCAGGCGCAGTCAGATTGGGCGCGCGGCGGTGCAGACATACGGAGGCGACTTGAACCGCGACGTTGCTTCGACTTGCAGCAGTGACTGACGACCCACCCGGCAGAACAATGGAGCCTGCTGGCACCAACATGGCGCTTACCCGTCGATTGGAACATACAAGAAGGAAGGAAAGGACGGAAGGAAGAACAAGAGGCCAAAGTCAAGTGGCGCCTGTTGGTACCGGTAAAATAAAAGGGGATGGATTCAGTTAGGCCAGCGATCGGCGGGTCATAAGGGGGAAGGAAGTGCGAGGCTGAGGCATGCAGTGGATGCGGTTTCCCCCGGTGGTGGCTGTTTGAAGGCTGCCCGGGTGAAGGGATGGTTCCAGATTTCAAGAGGCAGAACCGTCGGCCAAGAGGTGAGCGGTAAAGACCACAAGGGGTGAATCGCTCCCAGCTGCTCGAGTGTGTGCAGCGGAGGGAAGGAGGGGCTCGGGGGGGAGCTGACAGAAAAACAAAAGAGAAAGTCTGCAATCCGTCCCAAAACGTCAACGACGGTCATTTGTTGGGAGAAGACAGAAAACATCAGTTGGATCTCTGACCAATCGAGCCTCCGACTTGAACTCTTTTGGTGGAATAAAAGACTCCAGAGGAGCACTCGACGAAATCACTTGAGGGGAAAAAAGTCCTCCCCCCGCTGACCCCAACAACTCAACCTTCTCTCCAACTTAGCAGCTCGATGCTGTGTTTACGCGACCGCTAATTAGTTTGTGGTCACGCCATTCACGTTTTCAATTCCATACAACACACAAAATGCAAAAAGGGAAACAGCTCGTTCTCAAAATGCCCTAGCAGGCATTTTTTCTTCTTCGTAAAAGGGAACTCGTCGGCACTCGGGGGTGGGTCATGAAGCGCGTATTTGCGAGTGATTATAAACGAGCACAAGTTAAGACTATTTAAAAGGCCAAAGGTTTCAACAGTGAAGATCAAATCGCCGACTTCTGAACTCGAGCGACAAAGCGACGACGTGGCAAAAGACAAGACGACTGACGTTCGAGGGAAAGGGCGCTTTGGAGTTGCGGCAACGTTTTCTTCTTTTCGTTGCAAATGGTAGGTTACGTGTGTGACTTGATATGACAACACAGACCCATGTTGACCTGTGGCGAGGCAACCGGCAAAGCAACCGAAATGATAATTGCTCTTTGCGTTTCGGCATGTTTATATTCCAAGTCCGCTGAGTGGCACAGCCACCCACTTCCAATTTGGACTTCAATGCTTTGAGTGTACGATCTCGGAAGTGCAAGTGTATATACGTGTGCGGTTGCTGAATCGCTGTCCTTCCAGGACATTTTTTTTTTCAATGACATTTTTGTGCAGGCTGTTTTGGTTGGGGCTAATTGTTTCAATCCATCTACGACGCCGAAAGTGAATTTGCACGAGATGGACTGCACGGGCCAAGCCCCGAAACCCAAATCCACTCGCTTTATCTAATTCATACAAAAAATAAATACGCGGGCCTTAAATCCAACAGGCAGGCATGGGAGGGTGATGACGGAGTGGGGAATGTCGACCAAGGGCGGTACCTCACTGGAGGCCGACTTCCCCTGAATTCTGACTCCTACGACATCCATCAGCTGCCTGATAGGAAACGCTAGACTGTCTTTTTTTTTCTTTTTTTATAATGCAAAGCATCATGTGCGGTTGTTACCTCTCTGACCGCCGATAAACTCGTCCCTGCAGTCTTGCATCAGCTGCAGGATCCATTTGTGCTGAGCGTAGATACACTGCCACGCCGGGTCACCTGGCGCGTGCAGGTCAGACAGGTACCTTCACAAGGAGACAAAAAAACAAAACATGCAAACGCGTACAAATTCATATCGCTCCATTGCAATGGCCGCAAATTGCTTTCTGTGGGACCGACGCCGTCTGTTGCGTCTGGTTTCCCTGTTTTTACACAATTCACTGTAATTAAGGTACATCTCCATACAGCATACCTCAACATTAGCAGAAACAAATAATCGATCTTGACACATTTACACAATCAAAAGCCGGCGTATCATTTTTAATTTAGGATCGTGGGAATTTCAACAGCGGAGGTCAGGGAAACTCATTGAAATAAAATGAATAAATAAATAACATTTAAAAACCAAAAAAAAATAATGGAATTCATAGCTAATTACCACCAATAAACATTTAAACAGAGACAAAAAAATCTAGTCTCTGGCCTGTGGCCTGCCTCCTTCTAACTGGCACATCTAACTTGGCTGCGCACTTGTTTCTCATTAGCTAGCATCAACACACACACACACACACACACACACACACACACACACACACACACACACACACACACACACACACACACACACACACACACACACACACACACACACACACACACACACACAGGCCCAATGCGGTAGAATAAAAGTTGCACTGCTGACTGATTTCAAGCTGGAAAACATCCGCTAAGGAGGAATTGCATAATTCAAAGATCAACAGCTGATTCATATTACGTTAAGATATCAAAAAAAAAAACAGAAGACCTGATATATCTCTTCTGATCATGTAGCGTTGAGGGAGTCTGCAGCAATTTTTCCAGGAGTAAGCTGCGGAGAGCCCGGATCCTCGTTTCAACCTCCGCGTAGACTTTAAAGCAGAAAGAGAAAATAATTATTGACTCTTTTTTTTCCACCCCGTCCCCTTTATTTGTAAGTAGCGATACAAATTGGTTAATACCAGCTTACCTTTTTTAAAAACAGGGACCTCTGTATTGCCAAAAAGAGATTTGGCCTTCTCGTAGTCATTGATCACCACATCGTAATCTCCCTGTAAACACAATTAACATGGAAGTCGGCGCAACACAACGCAGTGTACGGTCACTCATTACCTTCACATTGTGGATTAAAGCTGCTCTCGCCCGAACAAGAAACAGGACGACGACGAACAAAGCATTACACCGTTTATAATTTAGCTGCACAGATAAACAGTTTTGGACCTCACCAAATAAAATTGTGTCAGAGGAAATAAACTTCCTGAAGACATGAAGGCTTGAAAACCTTTTGCCCGGCTGTAACCGTTTTAGAGACTTCAATGTGCGCTTTTCACACACATTGATGCGCTCCAATCCTCAAAGAAATCAAAGTGCTTCTTTCAGATACAATTTTTGCGCTTTTCATCTCATGAGACGCCTGACTGACATTGGAGGACAAAAATGTACGTCAGTAACTCAGCACACAGCTCGTCCAATCACACTCCCCAAAAAACACGAGAGAAAATGGATGTAAAGTCGAGTTGTTTCAGAGTTTCTGGCTACCTTCTGGATATTACGTTCAATGTTGAGGGGCAGGTTAAAAAGAAACTTGAAACGCTGCAGGACGTTGAGTGCGTTGCGCGTGGAGTCGGCTTTGTCTTTCCGCCCCAAAACTTCCTGGAAAAGTGCGTCAGCGGTGTCACTTGCTCCTATGAACGAAATACAGATAAAGAAGCCTCCTCAAATGTTGTCTCTCATGTTGTTGTGAGAACCTGGCTTTCGTAGGAAGCGAGAGTTTGCAAGGGAAGTGAACTCAAAGGCCCCTCGCTGCCCATCTCTAAAAGTCATTTTGAGTCTTTGGTGCTTGACTCAGTATGAGCCTTGATTTGGAGTTGGACTGTTGTTTTAAAGGGCGACAGAAATACAGCCGAGTTGAAAATCGCTTTGTGTTTCTACGTTTAGGAATGCTCATGCAATGTTGTCCTTTTTTAGGGTCAGCCATCTATCCATCCATTTTCTGATCCACTTTATCGCCAGGAGGGTCGCGGGCGTTCCGGAGCCTATCCCCGCTGTCTTCGGGCAGTAGGCGGGTTACACCCTGAACCGGTCACCAGCCAATCGCGTGTTCACACCTTGGCACAATTTTTTTCGAGTGTTCCATTAACCTGCAATGCATGTTCTTGGGAATGTGGGAGGAAAGCGGCGTACCCGGAGAAAATCTAGACAGGCACGGGGAGGACATGCAAACTCCACCCAGGAAGGCCGCAGCCGGAATCGAACCCTTGCACCTCTGCACTCTGAGGTCGACATGCTAACCGGTCAACCACCGGGCCGCCCTAGTTGCATCAAAATAGTTTCATTTATGGCACAGCCAAACAGTTTTTTTTTTTTTCACGGAGAACAAAAAACTGTTTGTGCAAAGCTACAAATAAATATTGTGAAAAGGAAATTTGCCATTTCGATGTTGACAGATTGGCAACGCAAATCATAACATTTTAAGAGGCCCGGACCTTTGCCTTGAGAAATCCCTCGCAACCAGACCCTCTTGACTTTTGACTGAAGATCCCTGCACTCGAGTGTGTTGGGTTTAATTGTGAGTGGTGTGGGGCGGGGGACGGGGGGGAGCCTACTGTTGAGGATGACTTCCAGGCGTTGGGTCATTGATCCTTCGACTCTTTCAGTACCGTCTGAATCCTGCCTCTGGTGGATCGCTGGAAAACATACGTAAACAATAATGATGATTTTTTTTTTTTTAAGGACGGAAGGCAAATGAATCCAAATGAAGCATTTGAAAGGAGAAAAAAATTGCCCGAGCAAATGGCAGAAAAAGTCACGTGGTCTCTACGTGGCCGACGGTGGTAAACTGGGACCCCTTCGTGCAGGCATGACCTTAACCCTGCGCTGACTGTATGAGATCAGTTCATCCAGTCATTCATTCATCCATCCATGCGCTGCACCCGCTTATCTTGTTCAGTCACCCGACAGCGCTCGCCATTCAGTCGCAGGGCACACGCAGACAACCGTCCAAACTGGACTTCACACCGTCACAGAGTGGAGGCAAAGATGACAAGATAAAACAAACAAACAAAAAAAAAAAAAACACTTTGATCGAGAAGGACAAGGGGAGAAGAAATTCTCGGACGATTTGTGGAGTCCTTCTATGAAGGCGAGGGAATGTGAAGAGGGGGAACGAGGGCACCAAACGGAGAAAGTGAGCGAGCGAGTGGTGGGGCTTAGCCAGAGAATAAATAAATGGTGTGCAGAAGTGGGCCGCTGGGTGCTGAGAGCTGCACTGCGGGTTTATTGACAAAGGGGAGGAGAGATGGGGAAGGAGGCCTTCGACATACTTGTGAAGCGATTCAAACAGGCAACAAGGAGACATTTTGCATCTGAAGCTAAACGACAGAAACGCATTCCTCTGCCCCGTCGTCCCTTCAAGTACAACATCGACTGTGAGCAAAAGCTTGGCGACAGCCGAGCGAGAGGGCAGCAAAAAAAACGAGGCGGCGCTTTTCCAAATAAATACGCGGCTCCATTCTGACAGACGGAAGCCTCAAGGCAGAGACTCAAGCTATGCAAAAACATACGATTCGTTTTTTAATCAGGATGGATGTTTCTGGCCCGTTCTTGCACTTCTCCACTGCTTCAAAAATAAAGGCTAAAAATGTAAACAAGGCCAAAAGAAGGCCAATGTGAATCGCATACGTGGCGAGGACAACAGCATTGCCAAACTGTGGCCCAAATTTTCACGCGTATGCGGTTTTATTATTATTATTCGAAACAGCCCAAAGTAATTAACAATTTGCAGAACCATAATGATAAAAGCATTATTTCAATCATCATCTCATGGCATCATCTCCGACAATGCAATTTGAAAGACAAAAATACTTTCGAGACCAAAGCGGCAAAGTTCATCAGGTGGAAAAAAGAAGAAGGTTTTAGGTCATTTACCACATTTGAATTGGCAAAAAACAAAAAAAAAAGACTGAAGGGAGTACTCAGTCAACACAAACTAAAGAGGACGTGGTGAAAACGTCTTTACGAGTCTCCAACTTGAATTCGTGCTCCTACCGTATCTCGCGTAATGTGCTGTGTAGAACGACCCTCACCGGGCGAGGCAGTGACCCTTCGAGCAACTATTTGCTCCCAAAAAGTTGAGAGGGGCCTTGCGCCGCCATAGTCTGGCCATTGCTTCGATTTTCTAAAGGGCGGGCAAAGTGAACCGACACCTTTTCTCGTCAATGGACGCTACAGCTTCTTGTTTACTTTCAAACTTGGCTCGTCGCAGACGTGTGCACATTTTGAGCGTGACGACTCTGATCCACGCGTGAAAGGACACTTTGAGTCTCTTCTCTTTCATCGAGAACGGCTTCAGACAACAAGGGGTGTGCAGGAATAGGGTTATGATTGCACGACTGTGCACGTTTTATGACTGTATTTTGTTCTTTTATGCATATATGAAAGAGAACGAGACTAGAAAAAACAAACGCGCAAAGCGACCCTTCACAGCCCCCCTTTGCCCCGTTGCCAGCTGCGTGTCCTCGGCGTGTGTGACACTGAAGGGCCGATGACGTCACATGTAACCTAAACATCAGGTCAAGCTCGGGCTAACGCAGTCCGCCGCGACTTGAGGAAGAGCCGCAGCTCCCGCTTCACTTCCTGGAACTATTGAGGACACAAATGAATATGAATAAAAATACAGCGTGGCCGCTTTCTAAAGCTGGAGATGTTTTGACTCCTCGGGGAACTGGCCCTGGGAATCGGGCATTTTTGGAACACGGGAGCTGCTCTGTTTCCTGCACCGCTTGGAGACTTCCTTTTGACACAACAATGCAAAACCTCAAATTTCAACATTTCACTCACAACAAAGCCGGACAGACTCTCGGTCGGTCCTTCTGCCAGAGCAGCTCTGCCTCAGAGGTGTACGTGGCTTCGTGTGAAATTGAGGCCGCGTGATCTTAGACTGTCACAATGGCCCAAACCTTCCACTCGCCAAGGAGTGAGTACGCGGCATTTCTTTATTTCAGAAGATGTCCTACTGGCATCAGACGGCTGAATGGGAATCTGCCCCTGAGAAGGCAAATAGTGCTAGTTAAGTCAGATGAACATTGGAGTGGCAAAGTACACGTGGAGACTTGGATATTGATTGATTTCACACAGGAAGGATCGAACTTGACATCTCCTGTGTGCAGTTAAGAGATGGACAGTGTTGGAGCGCTTTTGCTGGACGCTCTGGAAACACATTACCGGTATATTTTTACCAGAACACAATGAAAAAAAAAAAAAAATGGGAGCATCTGCGACCATTAACAGCACAAAGATCCCCTTCCACAGGGCAATATCAAAAGAAAGAAAACTCCATCTACGTCTACAGTCAGACTGTGACTTCCACCTCGAAATCTTCAACAATTAAGTGTCCTCAGGTCCCAAATGTTTACTCAATGTTGTGAAAAGAAAAAGGTGATGTAACACAGTCGTAAACATGACCCTGTTCCGGCGTTTTTGCAACGTGTTGCAGCCATAAAATTCAAAGAAAATGATTATTTGATGAGAAAAAAAAACTTTGCCAGTTTGAACATGAAATATTTATCTTTGTAGTGTATTGGATGAAATATCGGTTGAACATGATTTGCAAATCACTGTATTCCGTTTTGATTTCAACGTCCCAACTTCATGGGAATTGGGTTTGTTAAAAAAAAAAAAAGTATATATATATATATATATATATATATATATATATATATATATATATATATATATATATATATATATATATATATATAAAAGGTCACTCCTGCAAACTCATACCTGGCTGAATTGAAAGCATATGAACCGGAAACATGGCAACCTCAAAGACGTGACGGCAATACAAGAGCTTAAGGGCCACAAGGGTCGCAATGCACCAGGTGAGGGTTGCGTCGGTCACAAGTTTATTCCCAGCGCAGTCCTTCCTTCAGCCGCGCCGGCTGCACATTTCCCTTTTCGGCAGCGGGCACAAAGTAGGCACACTCAGTCCAAAGGCAAGTATGACTGTGCATTGTTCCCATTGGTCATATTGGGTCTGTTATCAGCTTGATCAATCCTAATATTCTGTCGTGCATTGTATTGGACCACTCTGTTTATTTGGACACGGCCCCCCTAACTACAAAAACATTGCCTTTCTCCTAAATGGGGCACAAATATACGGAAAGCAATAAGAAGAAGAATGACAGAGGTAGAAAGTGTGCATATAAATAGCCCAAGGAAGTAACCGAGTGGCTCGAGAGGAAGACAAACGTAAACCATCAAAAACGCACAAATGACAAGCTCGGGCTACGTTTACACCATCTTCCCGGCGCCCGTGGCAGCGCTGCTGCAGGCCATCATGGTGTGTAGTGGCTGCGGTCTGTTTTCCCCAGTGGGCAGGCGGTTGGGTGGTGGGGGTGCCTACAAACCTTCATACGGACTCAGACTTATAGCCGAAGGTTTGATGTCCCTTGTAGCAAAAGCGAGACCGCACCTCCTTCCGTTTTTTTCCCCCACAGGCTTTAGCTAATTTGTTCAAACCGATACAGCTAAAGTGGGGGAGATCAAGATGATGCTAGCCGTTATTTAATACTTCCCCCCCTCAAAGAGATCTTCTTCCCAATTGCGGTACAGGTCGAATTCATGTTTGAAAAAAAAAAAAATCTGAAATGATTTATCCATATAAATTTTGAATATTGTAAAAATTTGCCATTGGAACACGGTATGTCAACTTTGTATGTCCTGTGTAAAATCGAAAACACACGAAAGTACTGGCAGGTTTCTCTCTGTGTCTCTTTTGAAGGCTGGTGGGGCATAAACACGAGAAATCTTTTGGAGCAGTGAAGGGTCAATGGTACGAAAGTATGTAGCGTCATAAATGGCGAGCCACTGAGAGCGATCCAACTTTCCATCAAAGGTCTTGATGGGTCTCACCTGCCAGAGCGTCTTGAGCCTCAAAGAAGGTACTGAGTCCACCTTTGACATAGGCCAGACTCCCCTCATTCTTCTTGTTGGCCTGCTTCTTCAGATTACCGGCAGCCAGCTTCAACTGCTCAAAACTGAGAAACAACAAAGAAAAGATCTTTGGTTTTGTTTTGTTTTTTTAATTCACCCTCAAGTCTTTGTGTTATCGGTTAACAGAGAGTACGGTACATACAAATGTTTACATTATTTTTGCACTTGGTCATGAAAAACGAAAAATAATTAAAATGTTACCTAAAACACTGCCTGTACAAAATAATGTTAATGTAGGTGTTATTACGGTGACATTTTTTAAATTATGACACCGTTGTTTGTTTGTTTTTTTTAGGGGTGGGGGCCTTGTTGATGAGGATTGGTCATTAGATACTCGGTTCAATGATACCGGACCAACTTTTTTTTTTTTTTTAGCTTAGAAGGCTAAACAGAAAATAATTACTTTTTCATTGAACATAAGATTGTGAGTGGGGAAGGGGCGTGCGGAGTGCTCCGCTCCCCCTGGGTGGTTCTCATAGCTCAGCCAAGATTAAAAATCAATCAATCAATCAATCAATCATACCTCGAGCCTGCGTGGTTTTCAATGAGATACCAGGTGGCAGAGAAGTTTTCACTGGTGAAATCGCCACTCATCCCCGGAAATGTCACCTCAATGTCTTTCAGCGGGAAATTTCCCCTATAGAAAGCGAGACAAAAACGTGCTTAATAGTAGAAGAGCAAAACAGGGAAACATTTCAACATTCGACTCATTATCGTATTTTAGTCACAGGGAAGTTGGAAGTTCATCCAAGCAGACGATGGTGTGACTTGGTTACATTGGACCGAGCGTGAGGTCACAACACAAGTTATAAGAAATAAATGATACACCTTTTCAGATACGCCCCCCCCCCCCGCGACATGTCGAATTGATGTTCAACACGGAGAAATGAACAAAAACAAATGCCATGTCAACAAAGACAAAAATCCTGGATCTGAAATATTACCCAGGCAACACACAATGTCATGAATGCCTTTTATTCAACACCGGGGGAACTTTCCAAGTGTCACCAAGAAACTAGATTTGTGTGATTGTCACCAGGGGGCAGTGTGCTGCCAAAAAAGGACTCCAGGTTGGCGTGGGAAGCCAAGTGTGTGATGCCTGCCTGCTCCAGGAGCAACTGGCGCTTCATTAGCCAAGCTTGGTCTCGACTAATGAGCCAAAGCAGACACCATTCTATCCAAACTACATCACCACCACCGCACCCCCCCCCCACGCGTTCACATGCATACGCACAAGGATGCTTGCACAATGAGGTCAAGAAAAATAAAAAGTCTTGACATTATTGATGTTCGTGATCCATGGTATTTTTTTCATCGAGATTTTTGGCTTCTTACTTTTGAAATCAGAATCATCACACAAAAAGATAAGGATCCTGGACCCCCAAAAACTGGGCACTGTGTTTCTAGCAGCAAGTTTGCAGCGACTCCGTGTGTTGGATCATTTGGCCCCATTTACAACGCAAGCGTGCGGCATACTGAGTTGGACCGAATCGTAACGCTTGGTGGAAATTTTTCGCTAAACGATGGTGCGTTTATGGCAACGGGATCATATGCAATGTGTGCGCGCGCTGGTCCGTTGATGGTCCGTACTTGTCAATCTCGATCCCCAACGGATTGTTGGGTCGGAGGGAGAGAGGTGAGAGGCCTTTGTTGCGGTCAGTCCTCATGTCGTAGTAGTTGAATTCGTCCACCCACACGGCCGACTGCTCCAAAATACCTGCGAGCGGGAAGAGCGAAATGATTTCCGGCGACACCATCTCAAAATTGTCATCAGTCAAATGAGGGGCCGGCACGGGAGAAGAATTTTTCGAAGAAACATACAGGTCAAACGATTAATCCAAAGCGACCGATACATGCAATGAGTGAGTTAGAAAGTGAATGGGAATGGGAAATTAAGCTTTTTTTTTTGCCCTCATTCTTACCAAATTGGGAGAGTCGCATTTACTTCATCAAAATATGCCGCTTATTTCCGCAGTGGACGGTGGAACATTTGGTCAAGGATAACTCAGAATGATTTTTTTTTTCTCCTCTCACTTTGGTTACTACGATGAGACGACCAAACTGATCCAACAATCCCGACCGGTGCCTTCAAACTCACTGAAAATAATTCTCAATCACAGTCAATTTTTTGAGCTTTTCATAGCCGGTCTGCGGTGCGGTTACGGATCCTCTTAGCTGACGCCTTAACTGAGTTGCCGTCTTACCAATCCTCTCCGGCTTGAGCAGTTTGAATGAAACGGTGGAGGTGCCGAGACCTCCGGACTTGGTTGTGACAATGATCTCTCCCTTGTCATCTTTTGCTGGGCCCACACGACACACTATCTTGCTGGCCGACATCCACTCTGCTGTCAGCAGGCAGTTATGGCCGCAGATTGACAGACCTAAATCAAACAAGGAGAGAGCAAAGGTGAAACGGTTGCCGAAAACCTAAAATGCAAAGACGACACGGTTTGTCATGTGGTCGGAAATACGTTTACCAATGAGATCGGCTGAGCCCGTGCCCAGGTTTTCACCACGGATTGTCACTTTGGTCCAGGCCGCACCCTCCTTGGGTGAGATGCCTGTGACGAGCGGGGGAGGACGGCCACGGGACATGTTGCTCTAGGCCAGGTGCACGGGACTGATCAAAACCTGGAGGAAGAACCAAAACCAGAAACATCAACAATCACATCGTCTACAGCATACGGAAAGATGTTCAAAGAAACGCAGCGATCAATGGAACATTCCCCACAGCTGTAATGAATAATTCTTCTAATTGCAGACTTGAAAATATATTCAATCATTTTATGAAAAATTGGATATACATATCTATATTATTCATAGACCAGTGAGTAATTTGCACCGTTATGAAAAAAAAAAATCCAAAATATAAGTAATCCCAAAGCAATATGACCGATTGGAATAAAATGGCGCTGGCTTCCAAAGAAAGCAAGAGTTATCTCGAAGACAGCCGAAAGTAGAGTGAGGAGCCAGGAATGGCAGAGCGGAGAGCAGCGGGGGAAGGAATGTAAACCTCATAGAAACGAATAAATAAACCCGGCCTCAACAATCATTCCGCATAAACTCAAGCAAGACAGTCAAGCCTTGGCAGGAGCAACCACGCACATCAGTTTAGGATGGAGCCACCGCAAGGAGAAGCGACTGCTTTTGTTTTTTTTGTTTTTTTTTTCAAATCAATTATAACCAGCTCACATCAAAGCTGATCAATCCGGACTCTTTTTTACTAATTATGGAGATTTGATTTACAGCATACCACGCATTTCATATGCAGCTTGTGTCACATCGTTAAAAAAAAAAGTGACCAAGGAATTTAGAAACAAAAGAATTTTAAAAATACTGTAGCTACAAGCTAAGCAAAAAAAAAAAAAAAAAGTAGCTTGCTAAAAAAGATTTTGGAAAAATGGATGCTTTAAAAGAGTCACGGGTATGGTTTACAAAGAAAATGGATTCATTTCCTGCTTTGTTCCACAACATGTCGGAAAATGTAAAAACGAGATTTTGATTCCACACAAAGTCTGTTTTCATGAGTTAAGCTTCATCGAGTCGCTCGGGCCTTTTACTCGTCAGGGTAAATCGGGGCACTGGGGATCAGATGATAAGAGGTCGAAAATCGTGGCGTTTACAGTACAGGTGAAATGGCGACAGGTCAACCAAGACCACTCTCTCGCATTTTAAGGTGTAAGAAACGGACTCTTAATGCTATCGAACATTTCTCCAGGAAGCACACGTGCACGGGCACCCAATCGGCAGGACTGACAGCTTGACGACGGAGCGCGAGAGGGGCCGCAGTCCTCAAATTGGGAATGTGCGGTCTGTTTCCGGCGGTATGGGGACGCATCCGCACATGCGTCGAGGCGGCGTGCATATGCATAGTATACGGCGAGTGTGCGTGTGTGCGTGCGTGCATGCGTGTGTGTGTGGTCCGAGTGTGTGGTCTCCGGCATAGGCCCAGCGAGAGCCCGCTGACGGGCGGGATGAGAAAAGAGCCGCTGTGTTTACTTTACTCCAGAGGCTGTGCATGAACACGGGAACACTGCCCAGACCCCTCTCCGGAACACTAGGTTGGGTCCACATGATCAGAGCTACACACAAACACACACTCAAAACACAAGTGAAACGACAGCGCTGAATGCAAGGCAGTCGAAAATTTGGGTGCCCGTACACCGAACTTTTGTGCCGGTGCACCGAAGAAAAACAAAAAAAGTTGGGTGCACCGGGGCAAAAAAGTCGTCTTGACCCCGGGATCATGTTAAATTGTTGAATATTTAAAGTGACAGGCATTAAAGATCATTTTCACATCAGTGTTTTTTTTATATAAAGGGACATCGAGTGTATCATACAAAAAATAGATATATAAAAAATAATTCTGAAAAAAGATAAAGTTTCAAAGCTTGTACTCTGCAAGTGACTGGGTGGTTCCAGTACTTCTAGAGAGTCTCGCGCGACAAGAAGGAAAGACAACAAAGCGCCCGCGTGAACCTCTGGCTCACTATTCTGTATCCCGACCTGATGTCCGCTATCGAAAATCCTAAAACAACAAACAGAAACATGTAATGTGGAGCACCAAATATAGAAACTTGTTTTTGAGGCTTAAGAGACCGGAGACAGTCGGCTCTGTCAGGTGACACAACCAAATGAGAAATGCGACCCTTTCTACCACTTCACATCGAAACAAGTTTAAAATGTGAGAACCATTTGCCGTGAAATTACATTGTCCATTACAAGCACCGCAACTTATAAGATGAACTCATATTCATTTGAGCAATTAATATTTTACATTGCCATTATCGAAACACATTGTATTTCTTCAAAGACGGTAATTGATTTGATATGAATATGCATCGATATTTGGATCAGTGTCTTGAGTCGACGTACAAGGAAGCTGATTAAGGCCACTTTTAAATGTCGCTAAAATTGATCACAACTGTTGAGGATGTATGTTGTTCTTAATTTCCAACATCGTCTTCCAAATCTGTCAGATTTTTACGTGCAGAAAATTGATGACGCACATCAAGCAACAACAGGTGACAATCAAATGATGACCGATTATCTACGCAGGCAGGACTGCGTCTGCTAACCAGGCAAAACTGTCACACGGTTAACTTTCGTGCATTGTACGAGTTTTTAGCTGTAAAAACCGGTCGTGGTAAAAACACTATTAGGGGTGTTCACACGTGCACATTTGGTCCGGCACTGCACCGGCGCTACGCCAGTCGAGCGTTCACACGTGCACATTTGGTCCGGCGTAGCGCCGCAATAGAGCTTATACCGGACCAAATTTGATCCACCTCAGGGAGGTGGTTTAAGAATTTGGTCCGAAGCAAATGCTCGTTTGCGACGCTACGCCGGACCAAATGTGCACGTGTGAACGCAACTGGCTTAAATTTGCTCCAGAGCAAATGCTCGTGAAGAGTTGATTACGTACGGCGAGAATGCGTTGCTTTCGTGCTCTGTCGGACTTTTGTCATTTGTTAAATAATGACCCAAGACTTGTCTGGCAAGCACCTCTTGGGTTATACCATCTCAACTATAACGGGAAGGGGGAAATAATCCCCAAACGTCATCTTTCCGTTTGTAGGAGACTGCACTGTCTCGGAGTTGTTTGTGTAGTTTATTCCTTCGTTGTGTGTTGACATCCCCCCGTGCCTCATAGAATTTATTTCGTGATTTCCTCTCTTGTTTTTTCTGTTTGGCGCATTACATTTTTGCTTTTCTGAGTGTCATTGAAGTCATCGTTGATTTACGTTATCGGGGGGCGGTCACTCTCGAGCAGAAGGCACGGAGACCGAGAAGGAGAAGGACGTGCCTGTACAGTAGTTGCTTGAGTTGTGTACACGTTTAAAAAAGAACCAACACGACAGCTCATTTGTTTT
>CAAKHF010006863.1:2500-12648 GCA_901007745.1 Hippocampus kuda
AGCACAGTGCCGAATAGATAAGAAATAATAAATTGCAAACTTCAAGTGCAATAACAATTATGATCCTATAAATAACTCTTGTCAATGCAATGCAAAAAACAAGGGTGCCACCTTACCAGAGGCCCAGCCATCCTCAAGATGTGGGACATTTCTTCTCTGTGGCTCAGGGGCATCTTGAGACAGCTCCACCAGCAGAAGAACCTTTTGACGCTCGATCCCGCCGCCATGTCTTCTACTACACCACACGACACACTCCAGCGCAGGTACACTTCTCTTTATACTTCTCCCGTCTCTTGTTGTCACTTCAAAAGCTACTTCCAGGACGTCGGAGAGGATGGAGCGCTTGCTGGCTTCCTTTGGAGCCCAGCCAAGTGCAGCTGAAACAACTGAGATTGTTGAAAAAAAAAAGGGTGCACGCTGCAATCAAAACAATAGCTCACAAGAGTTCATCTGAAGCACCCTTTGTATGAGTCTTCTTTCACATTTATTATAATTTACTAAAACTCTGTTCAGTGAGGAAGCTATTCAATAAAAAAAAAATCAGTATTTAGAATACAGTGTATTTTTTATGGGAGTGAATTTAGGGTGAGCAGTCTTGTTGCATTTTTTCTTCTATGAATCCGATGATTAGCTTTTTACGCGCACCACAAGGCTCGATCCTAAATCTTATTTTGACTAATTCTGACTGCACGAGCTTCAACTATGCAATTTGATGAAATAACTTTTATTAGCCCCACAATAGGGTACTTTTCATTGTATCATCATCAATAGTGTGTACAGGAAAATGAAAAAAAAATGCATGCAAGAGAAGACACAAAAATTGCACAAAATAGAAACCAAATTTTCATCCACGCATGAATGAACCAGTCCAATCCATCCAACTATCATATATTCAGGCTGTATATTCTGATGGCTGCAGTCAAGAAGGAGCAGAATAATCTCTCCTTCACACTGCTTTAGAGGTACAACGATGAATCAACAAGTAATTGGTTATCAAACAAATGTGTAATTATTTGATAATCGACTAATTGTTAAGATCTTTTTTTAAAATCTAAAATTGTACACATGCTTGAAATTTTAGCTTCTCAGCAGTAAATATTGTCCGAATTACGTTATGATCCATAATAGCAGACCGATTCTTTGTGTTAACCCTTTCATGCACAAATAACGAGAACCTGATAAGCTGTCCACTGTAGTAACCGCTGTCCATGAATGGGTTAATCAAAAATAAAACATTTGCTCTTACGTCTGAGAAACAATTATCAACATTTTTGCCTATTTTCTGATATGTTCTGCACTGAACCAGTGACTGAGTCGTAATTCATTCCTGCACTATTTTAAATAATGTATTGTTTTATTTAAATAAAGGAATGGAAGTTAAAATGTTTTTTTTTTAAAATCAGATTATTTGATTCATTGACATAATAATTAACTGATGAATCGATCATTAAAATAATTAGTTGCAGCCCTACACTTCTGTTGCTGAAAGGGTGCAGTGCTGTCAGAGTCCTGGAGAGGGTGGGTGGGTGTCAATTAATATATGCATAAGAAAATGTAACATTTCATAAAAAGGAATACAATTTGTTGAAAGAAAATGATGAATGAGAATGAAAAATCACCTAATTATTTTGTGAATTCCTGTGATTTTTTTTCAACTTTTGGCTTGTTTGGCTGTACAGTCTATCATATCCCCCCCACCTACTTTTTTTCCTTGTATTTCGTTTCCTTGTTTATGGAGGGTGAGGTTTGCAGAACTGACATGAAGTGGTGGGAGATATTGTCACTGTTATGCTCACATTTCCCAATTGCAAAAAACAAAACAAAAAAAGTTTCTTTTTTTATTTCTTTCATAAATGTGAAAATACATTTACAGTAGTATCATTACTTCTTTTTGCTTAATACAAGCATACTTAAAAAAAGAAAGAAACTAAAATCAAACAAGTAAAATTGCACTTAATGTGACCTTGTAACTACACAAAACGCTGAGACTAAAAGTGACTCTGAATATTGATTCAGAGTCTTATCTTGACAAGAAAGGTTGTGGCTCGCTGAAATTTCGTCTCGTCTTCACCAGTCCAGCATGGAAACCGTTTGCAGGGGACTGTGAGTGGCATTGATGCTCGTGAGGTTGGTGTGGAGCAGCGGCGTGCCCTCGGGTAGCGGAACCAGGATGTGCACACAGGTGCCCACAGCCAGGAGGCCCAGTGCCGTAACCATGGTGATGCCTCGGCGGAGAATCAGCTGGGAAACAGAGAGATGCCCGGCTTCCTCCTTGTCATCGGGCAGACTTTCCGAGCCAATGTTGGGACATTGGCTGCTCCCGTGCATGAAGTCCTCTATTGACTTGATTATTTTGATCAGAATACAGGCACAACGTACTTGATTAGGTAAACATCCTCAGTCTCTTATCTCTTAGTTCGTCAGTTGCTAAATTCATTAGTTTGTTAACTCGCTCGTCATTCAGTTACTTATTCAGTTCCTCATTCACTAAGTCGGTCAGTCAGTTCAGACCACAATTCCGAACACTGCCATTTACTTAAGGTGTATTGCCGCTTCGACCATGATTGTATTGGGCAAGATTCCAGACACGTATGCATTGCATTTTATGAAACCATGACTGAGACTGCACAACAAACAATGACATCTCAGCAATGTTTCTTACTTCTTATTCTGTGATTAACAATGATAATGACAACCTTTAACTGTAAAAGTCATGTAGATATACAAATACTGACACAGCAATGACAATTTACACCCAAAAATTAACGCTGTTAGGAATGGCCTCATATTTAAATGCAGTTATTCCAAACACTGCTTGTCAGTCAGAAAGTGAGTTGCCATGTTGTACAGTCATACCTCGGATTTCGACCAGAATCCGTTCCAGAAGGCTGTTCGGAAACCGAAACCACGCTCTTTTAAAAAAAAAAATCTTTATTGAAGACGTCTGCTCACAATACTGTAGAACGCTACACGAGGAAGCGTCACTTCCTCGTGTAAGGAAAGTGGGAGGAGTCAAGTGGCGCATTCAAGTGCGCTCAGTTTGGTCGAGAACCGATTTTCGGTCGTAATCCGAGGAATAAAATACTCGAAATTTTTGATTGAAAACTGATTTGGTCGAGAACAGAGACGTTCGAAAACCAAGGTTTGACTGTATTTGAGAAGAAAAAAAGGCGTTTGTTTCACTTACATTGTGCTGCAATTGTGTCTGCTCTCCGCTTTGGTGATTAGCTGCAGCACTTGTGTTCAGTAGCGGCACTTTTGTCTTCGCCTGGGCTCGTTTCAGCGCCTGCAAACCGACAACCACACAACGGATACTTACAGTATTTGAAAAACTTGATTTTTCAAACCTCATCGACGGCCCACACTTGCACCTCGTCTGTGATGCTCTTCCAGTTGAGTTTGAATATGACCACAATGTAGAAGGCGGATTGAAGAACCACAGAAATGAGGAGCCCCACCCAGAAACCTGCGGAATAAAAACAACCAAAACACTGAAAGATAATGACCCCCATGTTGTTTGTGTTCAAGCAGGTTATCGGGTAAACACCTAAAATGTTGAGTTTGTAGACAAACATCAGCACAACGCCGATGGAGAGTCCGATGCAGTAGTGGCCGATAAAGTTAGCCACCGCGGCAATCTTTTGCTTTCCGGTTCCCATAAAGATGCCTGCGGATACGCCCTTGAAGCAAGGCAAGCAGAAAACCCTTTAGATCTATGGTGCAGTTTTTAAAACACATTTCTGGGTAGATTGAAGTTTTTGTTACCCACCACGATGCCATCAAATAACTGTTGGACGCAGTAAATGCTCATCAAGCGAGACATAAGATTGATGATCTTCCTGAAAGGTGATCACGCAGGGCAAATTTTATTTCAATGTTTTTGATTACTCTAGAGCAGTGGTTCTTAACCTGGGTTCGATCGAACCCCAGTGGTTCGACGGAGCCTCGGCCATAGAGCATAAAACACTCTCGACTCAACATGTTAATTAGTTATGACGCCCGCTTGGCCATCACTGGCTGTAGATGATCACATGACATTGCTTGTCCAATCAGTGCTGTGGGAAGTTCGCTTCGTAGTCAACGTGTGACTATCGTGATAGTATGTCGTACAATTAAAAATAAAAAGTATATTTATCTCTTGAAATTTCATTGACTTTTTTTTCTGTTTTTATTAAATGCGTTTTTTAAAATATATTTAAAAATATATATTTATTTTTCACTCATGAAGGGTTCGGTGAATATGCATATTCACTGATTGGGTTCGGTAACTCTAAAAAGGTTAAGAACCACTGCTCTAGAGATTTAGCACGATCCACACACAAAAGGAACATAAATCAACCCACGTTAAAATAGTCGCTGTTGCTGAAGTGGTACACTCGCCTGACTTGTGTGCGGGTTCCTGCTCATTGACGGTGTGATTGTGGGTGTGAATGGTTGTCTGTCTCTATAATTGCCATGCGACAGACTGGCGACCAGTTCAAGGGGTCGTGCCGCCTTTTAAAATTAGGCAAGGCGTAATATTATCGCCAAGATACTCACGGATCGGAGGTGAAGAGGAGGCCCACGACAGATTTAGTCGCTCCCAGCAAGGTGGTTTGAGCGATGGCAAATATGACTGCAAATAAACAACGATCACGTCGCGTGACGCTGAACTGCGTACGGCAAGCGCAACAAACCGCCTGACCTGAAAGAAACAGCGCCACCTTGCAGGTGAGGATCGCTCCTGCCGTGTCCCCGCAGCCGAGCGCATTGCCCACTCGAGCGCAGGTCGCAGCCTGGATGCCAAGCGTCACCTGCCATTTTGGATGGAATGTATACTCAGTGGCTGTATAATAAGACAAAACCTGCATGACATTTCCTCACTGTACCATGTAGTTTAAGTTTGCCACTGTCATCAAGGCATGTTGGACGGCGAGCTCAACATTACCCAGCATCCCTGCCACGCACGATAAAAAAAAAAAACAGCAATATTTAAAATAATAATTGGACGTTTTAAAATGAATAGTGGAGCAGTAAATACCAATCAAATAGACAGCCGTCACAAAATAAATTAGAGAGCATAAAATAAAATAAATTGAACAGCATACAATGAAAAAAAAAACACATGGAAAAGCACAGAATAAATTTCAAAGTATAATATAAAAATGAATCCAAATGCTTTATAACATTTTTACCTGCAAAAAAGCCCCCAAATTCATAAATCCACCATTCAAAACACATCATGAGTGTGCTGGGGATAGCCAGTTCCATGAAGGAGCCCCATTCCTGCAGCGACTCCAAAGAAAAGCCTGCAGGGGGAGCGAGACACGCACTTCTCGAGCCAAATGCCAGACACAACATTAGGTACGGTGCCGAAACATCTGGAGATTGCCATCATATGCTGCCACGGTTTGTACATACAGCGTTGTCTATGGCAATCGCATGTGTTCTCTGAAGTAAGATTTAAATTGGCATTATAATTGTAAATGAAGATACCTCCCCATGTCGTTTTATGCAGCTTCTTCCACCAGATGTAAGCAAACAGGAAGGAACAGACGTATATTTCTGACAGAGTGCAAGCTGCTGCAGAGCCACTGAAAGAAAATGTCAGAAATATCTCCTACCAAAACACATACAATTTATACGTGTGTGTGTGTGTGTGTGTGTGTGTGTGTGTGTGTGTGTGTGTGTGTGTGTGTGTGTGTGCGTGCGTGTGTGTGTTCGTGCGTGCGTTGGACTTACTAAACTCCAAGATCGAGCACGCTAATGAAGATGTAATTCGTCAGCAAGTTTGCCACATTCGCCAAGGCGGCGGTGTACATCTGTGGTAGTATTATGCCCTGAAATGACGACAGCACAGTACAATGAGAACGGACGGATGGTTTCTTTTACACTGGTGCCTTGAGATACCAGCAACCCCAAGTTTTTAGCAACGTTGTTTGGCCGATATTTTGCTTTGACTAGCCAGCAAAAAAAATAGAGATACGAATGCTGTGTGGGGAGGAGTCAACTCAACTTCACAACAAGCAGGGGTTTGGCAGATAATGATCAATTCGTCACAAAAGTGGCTTCAAGCTTTTTTTGCTTCCCAGTTGAAGTTTACTGTCAAACTAAACACAAAACAAAAACAATCACACTTGTACTGAAAACAACCACAATGCTTTGCTTTGCGTTGCGTAAGGCCATTTATCTTGATAACAATTACAAAGCAAAACACAGTTGGCTCGTTAACGAAAACGATCGGTGTCACGGTGTATGAAATCTTTAAGCAACTGATGTTTGATCACAAATGGCGAAGCAACACCTATAGACAGCTAATATTACAATACAAACAAAAATATATTATTTATAATCTGAAAAGAAAAAAAAAGTTATTGTCGCATTCTGAGGAATCCTTACCGCCGGCTCCATGTATAGCAGTATAAGTGGTATGGATAATGAATGAATGAATGGATGAATGAATTATACTGCCCCAAGGTGACCAAGGTGCGCACAACAGGAGTAGCAGAATGCCCGTTCAATTGAAGAAAAAAAAACTTGTCTAACAACATTCTATTTCATTTTGTCATTGGGTTTTCAGTATAATATCAATTAGTGCTATTTTTCTTCATATATAACATATTCCAAACATTTTTTTCCTTCATTTCAATGAGGCAGAATGATTTATACAAGCGTTTTGAGTTATGACCATGGTCATGGAACAAATTAAACTCATATCCCAAGGCACAGCTGTATTTATTTTACACTAACGGTACCACAGAACAGCAAATTAATGTACTTCATCATCATCAACAAACTTTTTTTGTGATACCAGCAAAGTGTGCATTCTAGTGTTTTGCTTAGTGCCCCCCTCCCCCAATGGATAGGTGCAGTTCAGTTTGAGCCCCCATGAACACTGCTTAGCAACTAAAAGACCATGCAAATATGTAACCCAACCAGGAAATCTTTGACCTTGTAAAGTTAAGTTATTGCAGTTTTTTGTTTTATGGCATTATGCCAACAAATCTCAGTTATGAAAAACAATGTAGTGTCGTTCATACTGTATAACACAGTACATGTACTTCAATTTGTGGTTTAATTTGGAAGCAAATGAACAAGGAGTTCACTTTTAAGGACGTGTGGAAATGGGAAAAGTGGCCTTAAAATTGTTACTTCTAAAAAAAAAAAAAAATTGTGACTTACAGTGTTTTTTTCAAGCATTGCTTCTTCAGACTTTTTTGGGGGTCTACTTGTGATAAACATGTCTACCAAATTTCATGTCGCTAAAGGAAACTTTACTGCCATTCTCCGCCGAGACACAATGACAAAAATAAATAAATATATAAACTCAAAAGCCCTTGTAAGTTTACATTGTCCACCGTTAGGGTTTCAAATTCAGCATCAGCCTTGGACTTTGATATCTTGGAAGGAACACTAGAAGTGGATTAAAAATGAATCTAAAATGGTGTCATCAAACCAAAATGGCAGACTTCTTGTGCCTTTTAAGTCATGGCTGAGTAAGTCTGCTAAAGATGACATTACGTCATTGAGGCGTGTCACAAATGCGCCGCATGTCAGATTTCTTACCATCACAACAAATGTCCACTTTATGCCGTATGTTCCAAGTGGGAATACATTATAGAGAACTGTGTTCACTGCATGATAGATATGCATATCAAGTTTCATAAGTCAAACAGGCTCTGGGTGGGTGGGTGGGGGGGGGGGGGTTGCATTTTGCACCTGGATGAACAACCCTCCAAAGTGTGATGAGTGATTTAGTATTGTAAAGGCCTCAAAATGTTATCTGACTTAGTGAAGTAACAATGATGACGGAAGTAATAATATGATGGGAGCATGTGTGTTTGTGCACCTGATTCTGAAGGTAGGACACTTGCAGGTGATACAGAAACATTGCCTAAAAGGGCAGATTGGCAGAGAGACATTTATTAGTCACATCAGAAGACAGTAAAAAAAAAAAACCAGGAGGGTCAAATTAGCATAGAATAATAAGTTGGTAGGACATGCATTTGCTCCCCGAGTCTTCAGTGGCAACTTGCCTTAAAACCACGGCCGCCACATCACAATCATAGAAACCGCCCCAATGATGAAAACAACTTACCGGCATTGCTGGGAGGTATGCCATGATATACAACTGCGCGATTCTGAAATCACAAAGGCCAGCGTGAGGACCCACACGCTTGGATGATTGTATCGCCGATGCCGTCACATGAGTTTTACCGGGTGACCTCGGGGTCCTGGCCCATGAGCAGCAGGAGGCTCTGGGCATTAAGGAGCAGACCACAGCAGGGCAGGCAGAACAACAGCAGGATGATGATGCCTCGCTGCAGCATCACACCCACCCGCAGCAGGTTCCTACCGCCAAAGGTCTGTCGCATGTTGGTATTTAGCGTTCAAGGGTTGGGTGTGTGGGATGTCAACGTAAAAGTGAGTTTTCCCAGACCTGAGCGACCAAAGTGTCAAGCGCAATCCCCAAACCCAGGCCTGTTGCTGCAGTGGTCACATTGACGGTCTAGAAAAGAAAAACAAACAAACAAACAAACAAACAAACAATCGATGATTAAGTCAGATAAGATTCACGCTACAAAGTCTAATGACGGTTAGAAGTCTACACTCATTGTTGACGTCAGAATTTCATCCAATAGAAAGCATGTACCCCCAATGAAAAGCATTTTATCAGCTTCAAAAATAAATGAATAAAAATAAAGGACAAAATATTCTTTCCCCACACCCCCAGAGAAAAGCACACGCCCGATGAAATCCGTCCACAATCATGTCTTTTTTTTTTGTTTTTTGTTTTTTTTTTTTGATTAAAAAAAAAGCCTACACAGCCTACTTCCAATATATTCACCCAAAAATGTTCTTTTTTATAAAAAGGAAAACACCACGACTGGGGCGGCCCGGTGGCCCAGTGGTTCGCGCGTCGACCACACAGTGCAGAGTTCTGGGTTCAATTCCAACTCTGGCCTCCCTGTGTGGAGTTTGCATGTTCTCCCCGTGGCTCCGTGGGTTTTCTCCAGGTACTCCGGTTTTCTCCCACATTCCAAAAAATGCATGACAAGCTGCTTTAACACTCCAAATTGTCCCTAGGTGCGAGTGTGAGCGCGGATGCTTGTTTGTCTGTATATGCCCTGTGATTGGCTGGCAACCGGTTCAGGGTGTCCCCCTGCCTACTGCCCGAAGACGGCTGGGATAGGTTCCAGCACCCACCGCGACCCTTGTGAGGATAAAGCGGATCGGACTGTGAGGTCCAAGTGCGAACCACTCGCCCACCGGGCCGCTGAAAACTATCCACCAAACAAAAATATTTTGTCTCTGTTCAATAAAAAGAAAAAAAAACATTCAATGAAAAGCATGTAATGACAAATCTATCGAAAAAACAATGAAAATGCATTCTGTCAGATGAAAGAAAAACAGAAGAAAAAAACCCCAATGTCACTAGCAGGTAAAAGGTTGGACATGGTTATACATTGCGACAGTGAGGCCAGACTTTTGCCTGGTGGTAATATGACCAAGAATTTTTGTTGGTTTCTTTTTGGAAAAAAGGAATACCAATCTGCAGACAATTAATATAAACAACCAATTTTGAAGGTTTTTTTTTGTTTTTGCTGTTGTTTTCAAAAAAAGAATGAACAATCTCTCATGAAAAGCATCAAAGTCCAAAACGGTGAAAGCAAACTGGCGGGAAAAGACTCCATCTATTTAAATATCTTGCACAGCCACTGGGAACGACTACTTACAGCACACGCTAATCCGTAGCCGGCCATCACCTCGTTGGCCAGGCGTCCGCAGAACATGGTCGCCACGAACGGAAGCAGATAATTGAGGATTCGAGACAGCAACTAGGAAGACACGCCGATGAGTGATCCCCTGATGCATTGCAAAGTGAAGCAGACGTCCTTACCAGGGGCCCCATCATCATCAAGAGGTGGTATACCTCCTCCCTGAGGGCATGGGGAATCTTGCGGCGCATCCATCTGCAGCGGAACATTTTGTCACTGATGGCCTTCTCCATGTTTGTGGAGAGAGCATAAGTGTGTGTGTGTGTGTGAGTGCGTGTGTGTCTTTCTCTCTCAAATGTTTGTCAATCTGTCACAGAGATCACCTCTTGTTATGTAAACCTTAAAGGTTACTAATTAATCAGCTAAAGGCCAGGCAGTGAGCCGCTACGC
>CAAKHF010006863.1:16710-33048 GCA_901007745.1 Hippocampus kuda
AACGAGAACACACACACACACACACACACACACACACACACACACACACACACACACACACACACACACACACACACACAACATCAACTACAAAACACACTTTGCACTGCAGTGTAAATACTTTGGTCAAAAAACGACAACAAACAACTTAAGGGGGAAAAAATGCAACAAGTTGAGCCCAGTTCCAAGGCCCCAAACAATGAAGAAAATATTATTTTCTTTTTACAATATTTGCTCATTAGAAAAATAGGTTTGCACAGACTGGTCACAGGCAGACTCTGTCGGATCGACTGACTCCTCACATGTGTGCGAATAGCTACTAAGCTACAAGAATAACCGGAAAAAATGCAGCAGACATTCCATGTAATGCTGAACTGTAGTATAGCTGAATCATCAACGAGTGCATTAGACTTTGGTAGTGCAACCTTTGTAGGCAGAGCCAAGCACAAATTCAGCTTGAGTGTGGGCCAAAAAGTGCTTCTGTGTCCATCGGTTGAAGCAAACGACAAAAGTGAGTCAGAAAAAGAGAGTGGGGGGGCATGAAGCTGCGAATAAGACCAAGAGTTAATGAAGTCTGTCACGTTGCCGGCAAAGTTGTGATTAATGTGCATGGCCGCGTCAGCGCTATTTGCTCCCGCAGGTTTCCGCCACCACGCCGCCATCGCCCGTGATTGTGTCGCCGCCGTCGTAGTCCTCGTCCCCGGATCTGGAAACAAGTGGATCAGTTCTTACATCATTATGAGCGCATTTACATTCTGACGGCCTCCCGAGGTGCCGCTGCTAAGAATAGCATTTTCGCTCAGGTTGCTGTAGGACTTTTTTCCTTTTATTTTGTCAGCTTCAAAACACAAACTGATCGGTAAATCTGGAAATTCTCGAACAGAGGCACAACGCTTTTGTAGGTTTGATTTTGAAAGGAAATTGGCAACATTTAACTCATTTAATGCCAAAAAGTAAAAAATACGTTAGTAAAAAACAAATCATTTAGTGCCAAAACGTATGAATACGTTTTTGGGTGTTTTTTTATGAAAAAAATGTGAAATTAATAAAGGCCTTTGCGCACTTTCTTCAGTAGCGAGGCTGTGGGAATGATTACAGTATGATAAATCACTACTAAGTGGCAGAAGTGGCTTTGATCAGATCCTGGTCGCATAGTGTGAGTGGTGGGTGTGGGGTGTGATACTGTGATCTTACTACGTCGCAAGGTGACGTGAGGCAGCAGTGTGGTGTTGAGAACATGGATAAATACTGGCAGCTAACTCTACAACAGAGCTTTTTCGGATCAAAAACAGATGACGAAGTCCCATCGTCATCCTTGACGACCATTTGCACGTACGTACGCACGCCGTGTACCACAGATGTACACCGCCGCCGTGGCGAATGTGGCAAACTTGGCAACGAATTACATTTCATTAACGTGCTCGATCTTGGAGTTTAGTAAGTCCAACGGGGGCGCAACATTCATGAAAATGTGCATAAGTCATGCATCTGTGCAGTGTTCATCTTGCAATAAACGGTTATTTTGCAATCAAAGTGCACTTTTTGGTGTTACGTTGTTATTTAGTCGGAAACAGTTGTTTAGATATTTGAGGTATCACAAATGCCAAAAATAGCTTCAAAGTGAAAGTTCTGATTGAAATGCATCCTTTCACCAAAAGCCCTTTCTCAGAATTTCTTTTGGAAAAGAGTGCTTTTAAGAAACTTACTAGAGAATGGTGAAAGGTAGAAACATACTTTTTTTTTCCCTGAAGGAAGAGGATTAAAGCTTTCTTTTGGTAGGTTCCATGCTTATTGAGCTATTTTCTGTCGGCCTTCAAACATTTGTCAATTTGAGAAAAACGGCAGGCATTGAATGAGTTTCCAGGAAAGAGATCATTTCAAGGGAAATGACCCATTTCAAAACAAAATGGTAGACTTCCTGTGCATTCTTGTGCATGAGTTCGTGAGACTTTTTGGTAGGTCTGCTCATGATATACATGCCTAATTCTGGGTAATTGTTGGGATATATCATTATTTATTATTCTCATTCAAAGTTTGCAATTCTGCAATTCACCGATGGGACTGGCAAAGAATGGGAATCTGGAGTGCCAGGAGAAGCATTTTAAAACGGTACAAGTACGTATGATAGTTTCTGCACTTAACACGCTGCAAAAGTTCATTTCGAGTTTATTTTAAAATGTGTGAGCTGAACTTTGAACTACTTTGGGTAAAAAATGACAACGCTGTTTGTTTTTTTTGTTTTTTTTTTTATCTTGCAATCAACACTCCAGAGAAACAGCCATCAAGAGCTGAATTTTTTTTTAAAATCCCATATGAGAAAGCAGTCAAAATGAGATCTCATTATAATGCGGAGGTTTTAATAAGGATTTTGATGAAAGTTGAAGATCAAACCTCAGCCTCGACTTTTCCACCATCCTCCAGCAATCCATCCGTCTCCTGGCCCAACGTCAGGGAGTGGTGTCCCCACGATGCATGACGCCTCGTCCCCACACGCCTTGCCCGCCTCCCCCTCCGTGGTCCTTGTCTGACTCCGGCTGGCTCTGGGCCCGCTCGGGCTTGGGGTTGGCTGTGCAGGGTGGGTCGGGCTGCTGGACAGACATGGTCCTGCGCAGATGGGTGCGCTTGCACAGGAAGTCCGGTTTGGCGGTGAGGCCGAAGGAGCCTTTCCTGAGGACCATGCGGACCGAGGGTGACTTCTTGGGTCGGGCTCGGTGGCCAAACTGCAGAGTGGAGAGGTGCGCCGCGTAGCCCTCACTCAAGAACTGCACCGGGCCCACAGAGAAGCAATAGAAACCAATATTGTATGTGAATGTCAACAGCAGCAAGAATAGTCAGCAGCATTGTACTTGATGACGGACCAACCATGCTACCTGGCACTGGTTCTGGTATTTCTTTGAAGGTCTTCCCACGATGTGGATCTGGGCGGGCCCGAGATCAAGCATGTTGTAAACGGAGATGTCCTTCATGGACCCGTAAGCAGAGTTGATCTTGATGTGACACTACCCACAGAGAAAAATAAGCAATTTGACAAGCGTAGCTTTGCCATGTAGAACAACAGAGATGCACGACTTGTAGCTCCAGTCTTGGGTCTGAGTGTCTTCTATACCTCATGTATGAGGTTCCTGAGGAAGATGGTCTTCTGTCGCAACGGGTCGTGAACCAGACCCTCGGAGAAGAAGATCATGCCGTGAGGAAAGTTATGCTGCGATAGCCAGGACACCACGCGCTGTTTCTGCATGTCAGGACGACCCGTGATGTAGATAATCAGGTAGCCCAAGTCCTGCCAGTGCCTATACACAAAACAGGTCGCAGTAAGATGCAGGTGTCCCTAATGAAGTGTCTGGTCAGACGAGGAGGAGGAAACGGACGGACCTTACGACGTCCACGGCTCCGGGGCGGACCTTGGGGTCGCTGCCCATGATAGACACGCTGGCTGCGAAGGAGCCGTCGATGCTGAAGACCACACACTCCATGCCGCGGGGCAACACTGTCAGGTAGGCCTCAGCGGATGTTTGATCTCCCCTTGAGGGATAAAGAAGAATGGCTGTATACCATTCTGATATTATTTCAGATGCTCTATCAGGGTATTGGAAAATGCTCATTTGAACTGATGGTACACAGTGGCGTGATACTCCTGAATAAATAAAATGAGTAACTACCGGTAATTGAATGAAAGAAGAAACACAGTGGGCTCGCAAATAAATCCACCGCTGACTGCCATTGACATGCAATGTGGGGAAACACCCCCACTTCTTTAACCCCCCCCAATAATTTCTTCCCAAAATGTTGATGAAAATTTAATAGGCACTGACCTTATCCATATTTGTATTTATATTGCACTTAATTGAACAGTGTTTTTTTTCTTCTTTCTACCCACAATCTTGCTGCTGTAGACTGTAAATTTCCCCAGTGTGGGACAAATAAAGGATATCTTATTATTAATAAGTATTTACCATGAAAAGTGTAAGAAATTGAAAAAAAAACCCACAATGAAAAAGCTTAATTTTGGCTCCGGAACAGATTAATTGCATTTCTATCCATGTCAAAGTGAAATGTTACCTCGATTTATGAACGTTTGAAGTTACAAAGTGCATAACTTGAGGTTTTACTGTACCAAACCAAAATAAAAGCTTTATCTGTCTACATCAGGGCTGGACTGTCAATGTGGCACACAGGGCATATGTCTGGTGGGTTGGCATCTTTTGAGGCCAATGTGGTGTTATTACAAAGTGTTATTTTCCTCCATTTCACCCCAAGAGACTAGCCCACACTTTAGAAAAAGCAGCCCATTAGTCCATTTACAATATAGACACCAAAGTGAACCAATCAACATTAGTGGCAGAGATATATGCAGCCAGGAGTGGTCAGGGGTCGGCAGGCCTCAGTCAAAATGCCAGGGCTGATTTTTTTGTGCCAGTCTAGCCCTGCTCAACGCACCCAAAAAATATCTAAAATGTTCTCTCTGCACCTCAAAACAAGATGTAGTGGAAGGTGAAAGGCTAAATTGCATTGTTGAACTATTAAAAAAAAATGCATATCTGCATACTTAATTAAACGCTTACTTGACCACCATCTTAACGGGATAGACTCCGAGGCTAAGCTTCTTGTCATTGGGTATGGTGTACGTCACCCGGCCATTGCTGTTGGTAACCTCCGTGTCAAAGTGCACCCAGCGACCCGACTGCGGCTGCGTCATCAGCAGGATGTCCACCTACGAGATGACAGCGCGCACTTGAGAGCGAGTAGCAGCGGCAGGCCGGGGGCCGGTCGAGAGGCTGCCTCATTACTTTTTCTCCGGTTAACGTCACCATGTCCAGGGGGCCGTACATGAAACGACCGACCAGCGTCTGCGGCCCGTCCTCGGTGGCGATGATGTCGTTCACCCGGTGGTTGGCGGTGACGTTCTAACAAGAACATCATGCCAAGTGGACATATTAAAAAAAAGACGACATAGACTCAAAAGTTTTTGTGAATGATGGCAACTTTGCCTTCAGAAACTCAAATTTGTGTGGGTAATATTTAGAGCCAATTGGAAAAAAAAAATCCCAAAGAGCAGTTTGCCTTTAAAGGGCACCTGCAAATTACCCAGAAATTGCCTCCTCAAACCAAAATAGCACACTTCCTGCCTTTTTTCAGGTATGGCATTGTTGAGACCTTTTTGTATCTCCACTTGTCATAGAAATAAATACCAAATGTCATGTTGCTAAGGGAAACTGGCTCTGGGAGCCAAAGAAATCATGAGCTGAGTTCATATTAGTTTCATGTTTTATGGCGAGCCATTAAACTTCATGCCCTGCTGACACGCAATGATAAACACACAAATTTATGTCAGCTGTTTGTCTAGTACATGTGAATAAAATATGCAAATATTGTATGTTTTTGAATATGGGAAGGCCCTCAAAATGGAGGTTGCTTTGGCCAAAGATTAATAATTGTAACATCTCAGAAGGACCCTTGGCAATGAATAAGCGATGCCTGAAACCAAAAGGCAGACTTCCTGTTTCTTTTTGAGCAAGGGTTCTTGAGACTTTTTTGGTTAGGTTTACGGATGGCCATTCTCCCAGATTTCACATTCCTAAACACTAATGGGCCATGAAATGGTGAGTTACAAGGTCGCATTTCACCATCATCACAAATAATAATCATTGATTTCAAGGATGTGACATGGAATCGGGAAGTCCAACGTTCCCAGCTGTTCTCCTTCATTCGGTTTCCTCCAGTCAAACAATATGTCGGCAGCCACCGCTTCTCCGGTCAGTGGGCGAGACCCCTGACTGGGAAAGAGCACGAGCAACAAGCACACCCGTGGCTCCAGCTGGGACGTGGACCCTTTTTATTAAGTGCAGGGGGAGTCGGGAATAGAACAAGTCTCGAAATACTGAGGCTCTGCGCTGGATGAGCAGGCAGCAGCCAAATTGAATCAGACACGTGCCATTATAAACTCTCACACTCGGGCAGGGAACAAGTGTCCAGAAACATGAGGCCAAGGTCTGGCTAACATGCAAAGCTGCTGTCATAGTCACACTAAACATCAAGCTCCCCCTTGATCACAAACATACTGTACAATTGTTCTCTGGGAAGAGATGCAACAGAGTTCATAGTGGTTGAACACTCACTCATTTCACATTGTGGGCCGCATACGGCCACGGTAGATGTCAAGTGGGCCGGACCATTGAAATTATACCATACTCTGCTATAAATAACCAAAATATAATGCCTTTCCTTTGTCATGGTATCGTGAAGCATAAGAACATGAGGAAAATGTTGAAATTGAATGAACATATCTTTTACAGAACAATTCATGAAACACTTGAAATTTCCTGAGACAAATGTGCAATTGACTTTTATCATTCCCATATACGCATTGCAACTGATCCCACTGATTGTACAAAGGCACAAAACTTTAATTAGTAAATGATATTGAAAAATATAGTCATGCATTTTAAGATTAAACGAGATTTATAAAGAAAGGATTTTTTTAAAACCATTTACACAAACCTAAATTTAATCCCTGCCTATACTTTACAAATTAAAGAGAAAACAATCTAGCGGACAATCGATAAATTGCATCTTATTGAAAATATTAATTCCGTGTCTTTTATGCATTTTTTTCATTTTTAAATTATCCTGCGGGCCTGATCGAACCTCTTCAGGGGCCGGTTCCCGTATGTTTGACACCCCTGGTCTGTAATATTTTAACCATATCTATTTGTAGGATTTCCGATGGGAAATTTGATGGAATGGAATGCACCGCAGCCGTGTTACCATGGTTTTCCGTGGACAAAATTCTATTTATAGAAGAGTGAGAAGGACAAAGCGGGGCGAAATAAATTCCCACCTTTTGAAATGGGCAGCGACAACTGAGGCTTGGTGGGGTGAAGGGCATCGCTATCTAGATTGTGTTCGTCACCGGAAGCTCGGCGGTGATGAAGAATTGCAAGTGTCCTCCAGCTCGAACGTGTCAAGGCCTAATTATATTAAGACCTGGAGTCAGCATTGTTACGACGACGGCTGTCAATGCTCCTTGCATTGTAGGATATCTGGAGTCTATTCAACATATAACCACGCAGAGCGGAGGGGGGAAAAAAAAGTAGGACAGTGCTGCATACCCTCAGTTTGACATGCGTCCTCCGTCGCAGCCACTTTTCTCGCGGGCTAGAGGGAGAGAAGGGGGCTGAGTCCAGAGTGTCCGCTTCCTGCGTCTTTGTGAAGTCGCACCGCATGAGCTGTGAACCAATAATCAAAAGTGACACAATGGAAACACTGACAAAAAAAATCCTTCAGGCCAGTGTTTTAAAACAGCGATCCATAAACTTGGGGTAAACTGAATTCAAAGTCTCAAGGTGGCGGAGTGTCTTTTATCATGGTGATCTTGTATAATGACCTTTTTAAAATGTTTTTGCAAGTATGTTTCGCTTTGACTTGCTATTTTTGTGTGGGTGTGCTGTCTCTTGAGATTCTGAATAATAGCATAGCATAATAGAGTTGGCCAACGGCTGCTCGACATCGAAATCTTTTACCAGGATCCGAGAAATGTGAAAATCCAAAACCGTTGGGTATCCTTATACATGACCACCATTACCCTTTTAAGCGGGCGGAGCCCTTGAGTTACACACATGAACATTTCTCAATTCCCGTTTTAAAATAAATGCAAATGTAAAGTGGTCTGGTGGTTGTTTGGGTGAGCGATTTGCAGTCGGAGAAACCTTGAAGCGTTGTTTTATCGGAAAGCAAGTCATGGGAATTTCTCTATTGCGAGACTAATAAAGGTTTTCTTATCTTATCTTATCTTATACAAGTGAAAGCAATGATTTGAATATACTTGATGGAAATTGTGGCTCTCTACTTGAAACACGGGCCAAGCGTTTTAGGATTGGCTTGAACCTTGACGCTTTCGTTGAGGCCAGAGATAGATAGGAGCATAAAAGATAAAAGACGTGATTCTGCTTGATTTCCGCAAATTAGCTCGTGTGCTGCGCGGGTCCTTGAGTCGTGCGGCGAACCTTTTGATGCGAGGCGAACTCAGTTAAATTGGTGTGGATAGCATCTCGGTGGTGCCGTCTGATTCCTTATTCTGCTCACGGTTTGCACAAAAACAGACACACCGTGGACTCTGTGGCTCTTAATCATGGATTTTCTTTTCTTCTTCTCAGAGAACGTTCTTGATGTTTTCAGAGACAGAAACCTGTTGCCCAAGTGCAACTTCTTCCCCACTTGTTCCTTTTTTCGTGCCTTCTCTATTGACTACTTGACCCCTATTTTTCGTCCTTTCCCCCTCTTCTTTGTCCTGAAATATCTTGCAATTGTGATTTTATCCTTGCATCACTTTATTTGTTCCCTTTGCTAACCCCCTTTTGTGGGTGTCAAACTTGTGCTTGTTTTGTGTGGGCCACTGTTTGTTTCAAATTGCGAACCCGTTGTTTCTCGCGTTTTCTCATCTGTTTCCCATGTGTTGCACTTTTTGTTCCCTTCTTTGGATGTGTCTCGTCTCCTTTATTTGTTCCCTTGTGTTCCGTTTTTGTTCCAGTCTTCCAGTTTCAGTAAATGCATATTCCCCAATTGTAGTGCTGTTTGCTTCCATATATTGCACGTCTTATTTTGTAATGACCTTGTGTGTTTGTCCCTCATGTCCCCCTGCTTGTTTGCTTGGGATTGTTCCCTTGCGCCGCTCATTTTCTTGCACTTATTTTTATTTATTTTTTTGTCAGAGTGGCCTTTCTCTCATATATCAACTAGATCTGTCCCTCTGTGTTAAATCCTGTGAACACAGCAAGCTTTTTGCACATTACCTTACTTGCCCCAAGGTAAGTGAATAAAAGCACACAATTGATTTTGTGCACGTCAGCTGTGATGGATCGATAGGCGGTGTTAAACTTTGTAAGCTTTTGCCGGCTTTCATGCTCTTAATGCTGTCGATTATCCCTCACACTTGATGGATGCGAAAAGTCTTCGCAGATGAATGAATGCAGTTCAGGAGGGAAGTTTAATAAATTCATGAAGTTGGCTGACACACACCAGCAACTGTTACAGTACCGGAACAGAGTTTGCTCCATTTTGTGGCACAGAAGATGCTATTAATAAATTCACACTATTATATAATGGTAGCAAGAATGAAGGGAATGGCAAAAGCCAAATGTGAAAAAAAAAACTTGATTTAAAACAAAGGCCTGAGATGCTAACTAAAAACCCAAACACATCTGAAACCCCCATTTGACCCATTTCATCCTAAACCTAGCTTGAAACCCTCACTTGAAACTCTAACCCTTGTCTGAAACACTACACCAAGCTTGAAACCTTAATCACAACCCTAAGACTTAAAACCTTTGTATATTTAAAACCATAATGGGACCAACCCTATTCCTGGTTTGAAACCCTAATCCTAACTTGCAATGCTAACTTGACACCTAAAACGTTACGAACCCAAACGCCGGCCAAAAACTCTCATTTGAAATCCCAACCCTTGTCTGAAACTTTAAACCAGGCATGAACCGTTCTCATTTGTGTCAGTTACTATTCTATCCCAGTTTATCAGCCATGGAGTTCTTTATCCGATTCAAAAGCCACTTGAATTCTGCATATGCTGTATGACTATCATCACATCCAGCAATATGAACAAGAATCCTGTTTATCACTCAACCATACCACTTTTAGTCTATAATGGGCTACCTGAGGATGCCACACAAGATGTTTGATTAGGATCTGAGTTTGATCCTCATTTAATAACCTGAGACCGTCACTGGGCCTACCTGTCGAAGGACAAAGGCAGCAACGTCCGTGGACTCCCAGTAGGAGGCGTGGAACAGGTGTGGCAGCGCCACGGTGGGGAAGGCGGTCAACACGTCCGGGCAGTAGAGGGAATAATCCAGCCTCTTTGAGCCCCACCAGCTACTAGAAACTTCCAACAACAAAGCAAACATAACTACCCAGACAAGAAGACATCCTCTCGAATTGCCTCTCCCCATCATCAACCCCCTCCACACTCACTATTGGCGATGGCGCCACCCAGGTGATGGCCGATGGAGCCGATGGACATTTGACTCTCCATGCTGGTCACGCTGGCCCGTCGACCTCCTTCCTCGGAGGATGACTGAGGAACTCCAGGGGTCTGCTCGCCCTCCAGAAACACGTCGGGATGGCCCTGGATACTGTCACCTTCCCACAGGACAAAGAGAAAGGAATTGATCACTCATTTTTGACATGGATGCTGTTATTTCGGTGAATATTGAGGACATCTATAGTAAAGACATTGTTTTGTCTCTGCTCGGACTGCAATGATTGTGAAAAGGATTATTTCCTGATGAGAACGTACACTAAGACTTTATCTGAAATGCTCATCCTGGCTTCAAAGCCCAGTTTGAAGCAATTCTTTGAAGCAACCCAAACTCAAAGTTGAAACCCAAACCTTTCCGAGAAAGTCAATGTGGGACCTTAATTTGGAAAAGTAAGACCCTAAACCTAGCTTTAACCATTAACTTGAAACCCCAACCGTCTCTTGAAACCCTAATATCCTAATCCTGGCTCAAACCCTTACCAAAATTTTAAACCCTTAATTGAAACCCCAACCAAATTTCAAACCTTAACCCCGGTTTAAAGACCAACTATGAATCCATCAAAAAAAAAAAAAACAAACAGAACCCTAAAGTAAATCCATCATGCTGGTTTGAAATCCTAACTTCAAACCCTAACCCTGTCTTTAACTACTAATTTGAAATCCTAACCTTGTTTTGAAAGTCTAACATAATACCACAACATCCGACCCAAAAACCAAACTCTAGACTCATCAAGCTGTCTCATCTCATATCTAAAATGGTGATCACTGCCATCTACTGGTGGTTGAGCATCAGTCAAGTTTCTACCAATCTTGAAATTTGTAGTGAAGCAGCATCAAACCCTCCTCCACCCATCCCTGTCTAAAAACATAGTTGACAATACTCGTCAATGGCAGGGAATGAATTTTAATATGAAACCCTAATTTTGGTTTCAACTCCTTATGTGAAACCCTTGAGTTTTTCATTCGTGCCTTGCTTGCGTGCTCTATCGCTAATGACCTGACCGCAACTTTGCGTGTGAAATTTTAAGCCATCCAGGCAGCGATGAAACAACGCTGTGCACGCATCTGGATGGGATCTAATCGATACATTTCTGCGTGTGTCACAAACAAGTCATGACTCAAGTCTCAAGTCTAGGGACTCGGGTCGATTTATTTTCATGTGCAGCCAACCGGACAGCGGGTAGGATGAAGAAGATTGAAAGGACAATGGGCCGGGAGGGAAGTACACACACAGGAAAGAAAGGCATTTTATGCCGTTCACAGAGCACAGGACTTCAATACATATTCTTCCAATCAACACGACAGCTTCTGTCAATGTGTCCAATTTATACGAAATGTTGAGCTGTCTTGACATTCGGAAAAAAAAAAAATTCCAAGGTAGCAATCAGTCGAAAAAACATGTGTACTGTGCTTTGTATGCGGCTTTGTACAATCCCTCCTCTGTCCTGCAAGGAAAAAAATAGACGACTTTGGGAAAGCAACATAAAGCAACAGATGTGCTCGTTGTTCCGACCCCGAGAATACAGATGATCCCGAGCTTTGGGTGTGATATATAAATCCTCTCAGTCCAGACCCCATTGAAAGTGGATTTGTTTCAGTAATGAAGACAGAAGGCAGATAAAGTAGATTAACACCTCGCTCGCATTCCTCAAATTTAGTTGGTTTTTTTTTGCTTACCTTCGCATGTGACTACAAATGCATCACAAAGGCCAATGAGGACGCCCGTCAAGAGAAGTGCGTTACTCTGCTTCCTGAGCACCATTTCTTAGACACGACGCCTCAGTCCCCTAGCACGCACGGAAATAAAAAAGGCAGGTAGACGAGTGTTGCGTGGGGGGGGGGGGAGAAAAACAGAGGCAGAATAATGATGTCGCCAATTCATTTTTTATTGGAGGGTGACGCAAAAGCTGTGGCACCGATCGTTAAAAAAAAAAAAAAAAAAAAGGAGGAGGGGGGGGCCTCGGTTTCACTTGCCAGGTTAAGCATGCTGCGGCCTCCAAAGTGTATTTAGAAATAATATGTTAGAGACATGAATCGTATAACATTTGAGTCATATTCATTATTGACGTGTTTCATAAAAAAACAAAATATCACATAAATAAATACACTAGAGGTTTAAATCATTACCTTGGTTTGAAAAAGAAATGAAGTGAATGAGGCAAATGAATGACTGACTAAATGTAACAAAGAGTCATTCAAATATTTCCTTATTAAAAAGACTAATCTAATCCGGCATTGAATTAAAGGTATAATGGACCTTATTGGCTGCTTTTTATATTTATCGATATAATGTCATAAAATACAAATTTGAAAATAAAAGTCCATTTTACTAGGTATGAATGGGTTTCATTGGGAAAGACTCCTCTGTTTGAAAATACAGGTGCACTTTTATTGAACATCAAACTACTCCTTGGCGACCCCGATACAAAGTCAATGTTCCATAACATTTCTGAATAAATCATTTTCTCGGCATGTTTTTAAATTTTGCTGCAGGCATGTGTGCGACTTTGCCTGTGTGCGTGTGTGCTGACGAAGACGAAGAATAGGACACGCTAAAGTTTGTGGGTGTGGAAGACCTTCAAACTACTTTAAGATGTGCTGTAAAATTAATCCTGTAATTCATTTTCCACTTGAACGTGCTCATCACTTATTAAACTTTAATTACATTTTAGTGGGGAGCCTGTTGATGCTTTGCCGGCTTTTCATCCTTTGTACGACCATCAAAGTGGGGAGGAGAGCGCAACGTCATTTCGCGCTTTGAGTCCTGTCTGTCAGAGTTTTCAAGCTTAAACTCAATGCAAATAGTCAGCCGTAGTCACATGTAGCCATCCGGGCCACTTTGCGTTTTGGCCCCAGCATATTTGGAAGAGGTGGACTGTGGCGCGGCTCAAATTGCTAACTGCTACCTTGGCCAATCAAAATGAACACGACGACAAGAAATAATCCACAGTCCACAGTCAAAACAGAAGTCCATAGTACACAACAATCAGTCACAAACGTCATGACTGTAATCTGATTACTCCTTGCAAACTAGTCATACACACTCCCACCTTGTGCAAAAGAAATGAACAGAACTACTAAAAATAATCCACAGTCAAGACGTTCATAGCACAGTAAAGTCACGTAAACATTCAATTAATGTTCTGCCACACATTAATGATGAAAGTCACCTTTTTCAATAGTAATAAGCAAAATGACTCGCAATAATCCCTAGTGGCAAAAAAATGTACATGGCCTACAAGGGCAAATGCATGGGCGACATGCATGTGTCCTTTAATGTGATGGCTCCTCATGCCAGTTATTACTGATAAACCCCCCCCTGTGCCTAGAGGAAATAAACAGAGACTAGAAATAATCCACAGAGCCAAAAAAAAAACAGTCCATAACTTGACCATCGCTACACATATGCCACATAATTAATGCGATCACTCCTCTTGCCAATTATGCATAATGTACCACACTAGAAATTAAAATAATGATTCGAAATAATGCACAAAGTTAAAAATAACACAAATAAATAAATAAATAAATAAGGCCCCAGCCAGCTTGGTCAAGCAAAATGTGTGATATGATGAATTCAGTGGTTTATGCCAGCAGTAATTCATAATAATTGTCACCTTGCACAACAGAAATAAAGAAAATAGTAAAACACATTTTGAAATAATCCATAGAATAAAAAACAATGTCCAGTGCACTTTCAGACACATGCAACTGAGCAATTCTCAACTCAAACTCAACTGCATTTATAGAGCACTTTAAAACGACCATATACCAAGTGCTGTACATAGAGCAATTATCATATATACAACAATAAACAATAAAACAATAAATTAACAACGAAGACAGTAGAAAGCTTCATAAGAGTAAAACTAAGATGAGTCATGCTGAGTCAAAAGCCAAAGAAAAAGCACTCTACACGTCATATTGTCAATGTGATCGCTCCTCTTGCCAGTGATTCGGAATAACCACCATTTTGCACAATGTCAATATACACATCAAACAGAAATAAGACTCGGGGAGAAAAAAAAAAGGCCACAGCTTGCTCAGTCCCACACAGCAAATGTACACACACTATATCATTTGTACAACTCATAATGAATGCAATCACTCTTCCCATCAGTTATTTACAACCTCCACATTACAAAACAGAAACACACAAAAATGACTCGAAATAATCCACAAAGTCAAACGCACATTCACGCCTGTGCAATGTACTTGTCTGATGGTTAATGAAATCACTCCTCTTGGCTGTGATTCCTGATAACTACCAATGTGCACGCAACATATGCGTCGTAAAATGCCACTTCTTCAAGATTAATACCATTGCGTGCAATAAAAGTAAACGCAATGACAATCAATAATTCACAGTAAAAATAAATAAATAAATAAAATCTCTCACCTATGACCAGGGAGCGACCATCGCCCAGAGGGTGTCGTTGGTAGCGTGGCACAGCGAAAGGGGGCAGCTTGTGAAAAAGAGGCTGCAGCAGAGGCTCTAGCCTGGAGGCCGAAGGGTCCGACGGAAAGAACAGGTTGAAGATCTGAGAGCAGGCCGGATGGAGCTGATGCACTGAAAGATGGTGACGCGTTTGTAAGGACAGACGTGAGCAGGAGACACCATCCATATCATGACTTCAATAATTGAGATCGTTCCTGGCATGATCCAGTGCTCAAGAGCAATAATAAACAGCGTTCAACCAATAGGTCATAATTACAGTATTCATACTCTTGTAAAGGCAGTATAGAAATACTGTATACTACCTTGAAACCGTACCTTGAAACGCCAAAGCCCAACGCAGGCCTGAGACCCAGAACCAGTAGTGAAACCCTATTTTCAAAAGCCCCTTGAAGCCATAACCCTGGCTTGACACCACAAATTGAGATAAATCCTCATTTGAAACTCTAATTTGAGGTGTCCGCACATAGTTGAAAGTCAGTGGTGATGGACTGATGCAAGCACACAGCATTCTGTAAGAGTGTGGCGCTCTCACCCTGGACGGCGGGCAGCACAGTGCGGCGCATGGCCAGCACCAGACCCAGCGGACAACCCAGCAGGAAACAGTCCGACACGTCAAAATCAAAGCGTCCGGGGTTGAGCAGCAGACTGGGGCTGCTGCTACTGCTGGTGCGCACCTCCGCACTTTCCTTTATCAGACTGGGCACATAGAAACAAAGTACAAGCAAGATCATGACATCCGACAAGCTTCATTTGAAAGCCTATAAGACTACTATGAAAGCCAAATTTAAAAGCATAACCCTAATTTGAAGCTTTAACGCAGGCTCGAAACCATGATGATGAACCAAGTTGAAGATTTAAGATAAGATAAGAGATAAGATAATCCTTTATTTGTCCCACACTGGGGAAATTTACAGCCTTCAGCAGCAAGATTGTAGGTAGAAAGAAGAGAAAAGTTTAAGAGAAAAGAAAACACAGTTCAATTAAGTGCAATATAAATACAAATATGGATAAGGTCAATAAGTTCAATTAAGTGCAATATAAATACAAATATGGATAAGGTCAATAAGTTCAATTAAGTGCAATATTATACAATAGTCCCCGTACTATTCACATTCACATTTTTTCCTCTTATGCAGCTGTGGTTATTTTTAAAGCGTTCTTTAAATAACGTTGAGTTGTTGTTGTTTTTAAAGCTAAAAGTCTTCAACGACTGAATTTAAAAGTGTTTGTTTGTTTTTTTTACATTTCATCATCATATACAAATGTGACTAATGATCACACTGGAGACACGAAGATGAGCATCCGGGGGCAGTTGTCAGCATCTCTCCTCCATGACTCAGCCACAAAACACACGCACACGATGCATAACAGCAGTACACCGCACTTGCATCTTGAGGGCCTGCGTTCATCCTCCGCGACGACCTTCGTGCTGACGGGCAGAGTTTCGAGCAAGCCAATGTTTCCAGATTGAGTCTTGTGCAGGAAAAGGGGATTAGCCAACGTTCTACTCATATCTCTTCGAGGCAGGACTGCGGCAGCACTTCTTTCCCAACCTTTATTAAACCAAGGCGCACCACTTAGCTGAAGAAAAAAAAAAAAAGAAATAATGCTTACCTCGTCCTAACCCAATGACTTATTCAGTGTGAAATTTGGGCCTGTTTAATTAAACACAAAAATTATATATATTATATATATTATATATATTATATATACATATATATATATATATATATATATACATATATATATATATATATATATATATATATATATATATATATATATACACTGTATTTTTCGGCTTATACATCGCTCCGGATTATAAATC
>CAAKHF010006865.1:10734-45742 GCA_901007745.1 Hippocampus kuda
CGTTTATGTGTGGAAGAGAACCCAGGCAGATGTCCAGAGTCCCATGCCAGAAGCAAACGAGTGTGTGCGCACATGCATGCATGTCTGTGTGTAGCCAATCATCTCAATACATTTACATTCACTCACATTTGACATGTGATGGACTTGTTTGTGTCAGTATGACATTTTTACAGTTAAGTTAAATTGATCTCAAATTTATTTTTTAGCATACATAATTACAATAACGATGTTTAACTTGCATTGTATATGTCCATCAAGTAGAGTCACTGCACCACTTAGTGGTCGTGATGCTCTGAGTGGTTCACGACGTCGCATTTGCGTCCCCTTCGGCGTATGTATTCGTTCCGTGTCTCTTTTGATAATTGGTTTGCAAAGGGATATTAAGAATCATTTAATTTTCGTTTTACTCTAGAAACACCAAAATTGAAATACAGTTTGATTTTGATGGTTAGTTGTCTGGAACGAGTAAGGGAAAGTGTAAAAACAGTTTATTTCGAAAAGCAAAATAGAGTATTTCTCTGCCTCAGGCAAATGCATTTATTATATTTTGTATTATTTTCCTCTTTCTTTCATTAACAGAGAGGTACCAATAATTTTCTCCACGTGTGTATGCATTTGTGAAATTCAGACTGCTGATGGATCGTTTCCAAACAGAGCATCGTTTCCAGGCGCCACGTTGTCGTCATCTTCTGGTCAGTATGAGAAATGCTGTCGGTGACAACTTCCGGAACTAAAAATACAGTATACGAGCCGTTTTTCCTTTTGTTTTGTGCTCTCGCCGGGTCGTCATCCCGAGATCAAAGGGTGTGCGCACTTGTGCAACCACATCTAAGTTGTTTGTTTACTTCACCTCTCAATTTTGCGGGTGCTGACTTTAATTTTTTTTCAATGCAGTTCTGCGTAGGTCACATGAATGTCGGAAAAAGTTTTGAAATGACTTATCTTGGTCCGTTTCTTTTCCATAAATACAAATAGCATTTGAACAGTGTACGTAGACTTTAAACACCCCGTTTTACATCCATATTACGTATGAATAAATCTGAGCAACATGTCAAAAATTGGTTTCTCTTGTTTTTAGTTTTGAATTTTAGGATGAATTTCTTGACGTCAGCCAGCTAGGTTAATGATTGTAAAGCACGAACCATACAACTGAAATGAACATGAATTTTATGTAATCCTGAGTTTTTTTCCCCTTCTATTTTTCAGACAGCGGGGGGCGCCATTGCCCCCCTGGCTACCCTGACCGCACGTCCCTGGTGGAAATGGTTTTGCGCGTGCGTGTGCGTGTGTCGGGGGCCTCTGGTGGTAACGCTTTAGCATTTAACAGGACTGCGCTCAGAACCTCTCGGCCAATCACAATCCAGAGGCGCCTCAAGTCTAATAAAGTCCGGCAGCAGCATCTTGACAGTGCAAGTTTGGTCCAGAAATCCAGCAGAACCAGATCAACCGCCACCTGTTCACGTTTTTTGTAGATTTAACACCCGTCGTCAGCTAAAATGCAAACGTTTAGCCAAACGATTCTCGTTCTCTCGGCGCTGTCAAGCTGGTGTACGCTCGATGGTGTATCGGCGTGTCCCGCCGTAGAGGAGGCGTACGGAGCCGTCGTGAACCTGCTGCGCCCCGGGCAGCAGCACTCGCTTCTGGATGAGAAGTCTCTGGTCGCTCTCTTTAATACACTCGAGAACCGTGTGCAGTGTGGACAAGTGCCGTGTGGAAAGGTACGTAGTTTTTTTTTTTTTTTCCGGGTGAGCCGCCAGCTCGCGCAGCCAGGGTAGAAAGTACGCACGTCTCAGGGTGATGCTAAGGGTTCGAGGTCCAAAAACTCAACGCGCTGATAATGAGATAACAACTACTGATAATAGCTTAAATAATTTTAAAGTTCATGCTAGAAAAAATATAAACATTTTTTGAATTAATTTGAAATCAAACAATTTTGCCTCTGACTATTATTGGACATTAAAAAAAATTATACATAAATTCAAATATTTTACTGTATTACATAATAATGATACATACAGTCTGCTGTATTTAGAGTCCTTTATTGTTTTTGTTCATCTTCACTACTACATTAACAAAATACTGTAATCGAAAGAAAACATTTGAATGTAATTTCTTCATTAAAGTAACAAAATGTCAACAGCAATAATAAAATATCCTACTCGTGTTTTAATGACTAAACTAACAAAATGTTAAGTATAAAATCTTTACACTAAGTTATTTCATTATCAAAGTAGAGGAAAAGCATCCTATTTATACATTAATTGCATTGTGGGCAGAATCAATGCTCTCACAGGGTCCGAACTGGCCCACAGACTGTAGTTTTACCACCCTGTGGTACTGGGAATAAAATATCTTACTTCAGCCAACGTCAGTGAAGTGTTAGCGTCATTATCAGCATGTCAAAATTCCTTGAACTTGCTGCATGTCACATTGTGGGCGCAGTTAAAAAAAAAGTGTGTGATGGATTGTGTCCCCCTGGCAGAAATAAAAGGAAACATTGTTTGGCTTGTGGGTGATAAGCACTTAATACGGTCGATTCAAACCCTTGAGAAAGGTACACTGAATCAATCAGTTAACTGACCTAAATAGTGACGTAACACAGTACCAGCAAAATTGTTGCCCTTGAAAAAAGCCTGTTGTGTGAATGTATCTCATCAAAAGGTCAATTTCAATGTAAGCAACAGAATTAGTGACCGTCGTACATAAAGCGGGTTCTATTTTTATAACTACAAGTGGCAAAAGTACTCGCACCATATTGTCTAAGTTGAAATAATGTTTTTTTCACTCCAGTGCAACCTATCAGAGGCCGTCCACCAGCTCGTCCACAATCACAGCGACCATCGGCAGGCAGGCGAGGAAGACCATGCCATCGACGTGGTGGAATTTAGCGCCCTCACCGCCGGCTGCGTCCTGTACCTGGCCTCTCCTGACATGGTGTGCGCTGCGGCGAGCCAGGGCAGGTGGGGGCAGGAGGTGGAACACTTCCTGCATGGGATTGCAAGTGGACATTCCCATGAACATCACCATGAAGAGGAGGAGGAAGCGGAGGTGGGCCAGTCGTGCCACGGCCTTGAACATCGGCAAGTGGGCCTCCCTGGATTAGAAAAAGTGCTCAGAGAACTTCTCAAGCACTATGAGTCATCAGACGTTGAGGTCAGTGGGGAAAAAAATGTACTCGCTTATGTTTGGTCATCTCATGCTAACCAGGCTGCCGTGACAGATTTGGCACTTTGAACCAATCTGTGAGCAATGCTCCGTCCAGACCGGAGCGTGCGCTTGTTGAATTATTTTGAGCTAGCTATGTTTGTTTTGGTTATGATGCAGCCTGGGACCCAAGGGCCAAAGGTTTGATTTCAGCTCAGATACATGAAAAGCAATTCTTGATAAAAAAAAAATGTTCCAGCCCATTAGCCAAGAGGTTGCGACATACAGGAGGGTGATTTGAAGGTCTTTTCGCCACACTGGGATCTCCCCTTGGATCATTGAGCTGATGAATCATCGTGGTTTGGCTGATGATGTGGTCTCTGACCAAAGGGTTCAAGGTTCGACTCATCTGAAACACTTTAAAATTCATTTTTGAGCAAAGCAATGTTGGCAGGCCATCTACCCGGACGGAACATTGTGGCCTCTGCCTGGAGTTCCTAGCTGTTAAATCATGTGTGGGTTTGAATGATGAAATGAAGTCACCAAAGAACACTTCTTCTTTTTTTTTTCCGAATCACCATCAATAACCAGAGTTGCATCACAACCAGCGACATCATGTCGGAGGTCGGTGCCCCTTCAGCAGAGCAGACACAAGCGGCGGGTGCAGTGCTGGGCCGGCTCTTGTATCATGCCCTGCGAGGTCAATGCTTCCAATCACTCCCCGACGAGAGCTTCTTCCTGGATTACATCATGCACCGACTGGGCTCTGAGAATTTCACGATCGCAGGTAAAGAAAAAGATAATTGAATAAAATAAAAGGAACTCGAGTCACTCATGACGTGGCTTGACTTGAGAGGAAAAAGTTGAACATTGTCTGGACTTTGTAGAGTTGGAGGCTGTCATGAGGTCTCTGGACATCGGACCCAACTTGGAGTCGAGCCACGGGCACGACGAGGACGAGCATGCCCATCACGATCACAGCAGGCGACGGCGACATTCCGAAAGCAATGGCACCTGGGAGGAGGTGAAGACGTCATTTGAAAGTCACGTGACAAACGTTTTAGAAGCATTTGAAAAATAACAAGATTGTCGCGATTTCCTCCTAGCACTGTTTTTCCGCGCACGAGCTGGTACTCATCCACGGCCTGGGTGTGAACTCGTCCAGGCTGGGCCGCTCTGACCTAGCTCGGCTCAGCCCGGCGCTGATCCAGCAGATCCTGAGCGGGGCCTGCGTCAGCTCGCACCCGGCGAAACACGACCAGCTCAGCAAAACGGAGAGTAAGCGCTTTCTCGCTCGGACCCTTCACACACACGCTCATAAGAGTTAACAGCTGGGCCCATTTGAATGCCGTTGACAACCAAAACAGCAACACCTACCAAAACGTCTACCGCTAAACAGTCTATCGGTTAAAAATTAAGGTGGAGTCTTATTGCCCGTCGATGATTATGTGTCGACTTCATTGGCCTTCCAGTAGATTATTGACTGTTTGGCCTTGACGCCCTCGTGTGCATGTGAACCCAGGATACCTGTACGCAACTCTGGCCAACGTGGTCATCACGCTGATGTCCATGTTCGGCATCGTGCTGCTACTGTGCACGTCGTGCACCAGCGTCTTCCAGCTGTGCATCCAGTTCTGCATCAGCCTGGCCGTGGGTTCGCTCACGGGGGACGCTTTGCTGCACCTGCTGCCCATGGTGAGCCGTCATTAACTCGGCTTCATCACCTTTAGCACACCAGCAATCCAAAATGTCACAAACAGTAGAGAACCCGCGTGCTTTTCATTCAAGATGTTACAACGGGAATCGTTGATCAATGCGCAACGCACTCATTTCCTACTGCGCGTAGTTTCTGGGCCTGCATGTCCACCACACGGACGAAGACGGTGGAAGCCACCACAGCCGCCACGGCGGCCACGACCACCAGCTGGAGGTGTCGGACTACGTGTACAAGATGCTGGTGGTGCTGAGCGGCATTTATTTCTTCTACGTGATGGAAACCGTCTTCAACATCATCACGCAAGGACATAACCACCACGGGGTGAGCAAAAGAAAAAAGCAACTGGACACTCCGTTAGGTACACCAGGCTGAGATCACAAATTTGCCCAAGGTGAAGCTAATTCTTTTGTAGATAATTAAATAAGAAATTCATTGTAAGGGGCCTTGCATTTTTAATTGTTTTTTTATTCATTACAAGACTTTAAAAAAAAACAAGTTCTAAAATTATGATCATTTTGTTGATCTGCGCAAAAATTCAAGTCAAATTTAATTTCCTTTCAGTATATTCAATCGCTTTATGCTTCATTAGTCTGAACCGCTACATTCTGTTCACTGCACTTTACTGATTGGCTGGGACAAGTCACATGACTCTCCTGCCTCAATTTAAACAGAAATAATTTCCATTTATTTGAACTGACAGCTCTTGCATTGTACTGAATGGGAGTTAATTTCTTTTTTTTTGCCCCAAAAAACATTTCATTATCCTTTGTGACGATCGTTCAAGGATGAATCCGAAGGTCACCACTGTGACCACGACCGAGTTCTTGAGATGTATCACCAGGAGAGGAAACAAAAAGACAAATTGCACTCAACTTCCAAAACGGACCTGGTAAGAACTGTTGCACATTCGAGGTCCACTGATATCATCGTGACGGTGATTATGATGACATGTGTCAAGGTCAAAGACGAGGAGCAGCACGAAAGAGATTTTCACATGCCCACAGAGAAGACCAGAGGTAAGATTTTGTCGTAATCCCCCGCATATACACTAGCCACAAATTTGTACTTTCTCTTTTTATTTTCTCAAAGAGCACAGTGCCATTTTTCCTTTTATTAAAACCATAAACAGCAAATACGTGGAATTACAAAGATACGGGAGTCCACCTCTAATTATGTTAATTGCTAACTAACATAAGCTGTGTCCTTGCACAGAACATCGGTTGCTGCCTTACATGGTCACGATAGGGGACGGCATCCACAACTTCGCCGACGGCCTGGCGATGGGAGCCGCCTTCTCGCTCTCATGGAAATCCGGACTGGCCACGACGCTGGCTGTCCTCTGCCACGAGCTGCCCCACGAGCTAGGTGACACATACACACTCCCAATTTCAACTCTGTTGCAAAGAAGGAATGTCCGCCCCCGCATCTTCCAGTGTGTTGCAAACAAGTTGCACGTTATTAAAATTTCTTGTACATGATGACGGCTTTCGCGATGATTAGCATTCCAGTCTGAGGCGAATTGCAGGAATCAAACCCATCGCTACAAAATAGCTGTCCGATTGTTCATTTGAACACTTTTGTGCCCTAAGGCGATTTCGCCATCTTGCTCAACTGTGGCATGTCGGTGCGCCGGGCGCTGCTTTTTAACGTCGGCAGCGCCATGACGTCTTTCATGGGCCTCTACATTGCCCTGAGCGTGGCTACCGACCTGGCCACCACGCAGTGGATTGCCACCATCACCGCGGGCCTTTTTCTCTATGTGGGCTTGGCTGATATGGTGAGTGGTCCTACTTCTTAAGTACTGTACTGTGGAATCCTTGAACTCATTCAGTAGCAGCCAATTCTGGACCATGTCTGAAAAGACGTTTAAAAACGTCTTTGGGAGTGAATGAGTAAAAGTGGATAGAGTATATACAGTATACATTGAAAACAAATGAGGAAGGGATGTATGTCCAAAAAATGTCTATTAAAAAAAAGGGACCATTTTTGGTGTTGTTCCCCACTCCAGTTACCCACCATGATGCACATCAAATCCAAGAAGCCGTGGCTGATATTCGCACTGCAGAACGTTGGCCTGCTTTGCGGTTGGGCCATCCTCCTGCTTTTATCCCTTTACGAGGAGAGCATCACCATCTAGCATTCCTCGACCAGCTTTGGTCTTAACACGTGAGGGATGAATCCTTTTCTAGTATGTTAAATGTGTGGAGGGGGAGGCGGGAAGCCAAAGAAACTCATCGACACCGTATGCAAAAATAAATTATTTTATACAAGATACAAAAATATAATCCAAGCAAATGGGGCATCATGATGACTGGTTGCGGATTCTTAGAATACAAACGTGTGACCCATGATTTTGCACGGCAAAAATATATGAGGACAGTACGATCCCAATTTTATGAACAAATAAAGTTGCTGAAAAGGGACTTTGAACACACAACTACACACTGAATTTTTACCGTCTAAGTGACTTCATAGCCACATGACAGCAAGCTAAACTCACCTTCAATTTGATTGTAAAATGCACAGAGGCTATTCTTGATGCACAAGATTTATATAATTGCAGTTTTTGTGTGTGTGTGTGTTTAGGTTATTTTGTATCACGAGTGACAAAAAAAAAAAGTAGTTATTTAAGCTCATCACAAAATTTCCCTGATGGTAAATGTAAAGAAGTGTTAATGATAGTCTACGTATATATTTTGTATATTTCAGCAGTTTGAATAATAAATCTCCTTGCACAAGACTGCTTTTTGGCACCTTGATTTACTTTGAAGTGCAAAAACTTTCTAATTGCCGCTCCGGAAATAATTTTGGGGAATTGTTTTGCACAGTTTAAAGAACATCAATGGTGGGACAAGTTTGAAAGTTTCTCTTTGTAATCTGAAAAACATGACATTTGAAGAGGGGATGCATCGACCTTTTTGAACCACAATATCTTTCCAATGAATTTACTTTATTTGTCATCGTGCGTATTTATTTGAGAAAATAGATTTAATCTGCATTAGTTCTGTGTACCTTTTAAATTGCTTTACTTCATAATTCATATTTGTTTTTGTTCATTTTGTTTATTCAACTTTAATCAAAAGTTTATAAAAAAAATAGACTGCATCCTCAAACTCGCTGGCAAAGATTTTTTTTTTTTTTTTTTTTAATCATCTTCATCTAATCTGTGGAGTTTATGTGAACATCTTCATTAGGGCCAGAGTCCAGTGACAAGTCATGACACACAAAATGTATACTGTGCACACCACACAAGTGGTGACGGTGTCCCCTTTGCACTCACTTTAATGACAAAGCACACGTTGGCGGGCTGAGCCTGGAAGCCCAAATGTTGCACTGAGTTTCGCTGACTGATGTTGATGACGGTGTCAGGCCTAGAATATTGTTTGTTTTACCCTTTTTATATGATCACAACCCAGGAGTGCAATATTAGTGGGGCGTGTACGGGCATGTAATGAGGTCAGCCTGACCTCATTGAGGAGGGTAGATCGAATAAACATTAACAATGAGGAAACGGAGGACATTCCCCCGTTTGAATTTATGGCACAGGTCAATGTTTGCCTCCTGAGTCAATAACGGGATAAAAGGGTCTCGGTTTTGGGCAAGACGGCAGATTGTTGTTCTTCATTCCCAGGAGTCCTTTTGTTTGGATATTTTATCAATCAAAACCAGCGACCTTAGAAAAATAATTTTATTCATATACAAAGAAACAAATTGAAATTCAATTAAAACAACAACAACAAAAAAAAAACAGGGTGTGTTTTACTTGAATTGAATGATCTCCTGAGTGGCCAGCTTGATGAGCTGGTTGAAGTCAAACTGGATGTACTTCCGCCAGTAGCGTCGGTCTCTGCCGTACATTTGGGCGGGGTAACACGGACTACCTAAAAAAATAAATATTTATCTTAGACATTTGAATTATATTTACATTTATTGTAATGAGCATTCACTTCCTCTCTAGCTTACCACCAAATCGCCACTAGAGTTAGTTACCAAGCAAGGAATCTTCACTTGCTGTATGGCACCATCTAGTGGCCTTTCCAGCCTTGTTGAATGGCTGATTTGCACCGATTTTTTATTATTTTTTTAATGCTGGAATAAAACCAAGCAAACATTTAGAAAGTAATGTCTCACCGATGCCATGAAGGATCCGAGCAACAGCTCTTCCTGAGAACTTCTCGTCACTTCTGTTGGACAGGAAGCTCCTGATGTCTGCTCGGATCTGATTCTCCCAGTCCAAGAGCTACCAAAAAAAATTTTTTTTAAATAAATAATAATCCAAATCATAGTTTAGAACATCAGCATAGTGTTTTGTGTCACCTTGTACTGCTGCAGGCTGTCATCTGGTTCCAGTGGTTCCAGAGTGAGGTCTCTTTCCCGCCGCTTGTCAAAGTAGTCTGACAGAAGGTCCTTCAACCGGAGACTGGGACCCTCGTCCAAGTTGTCCAAGCAGGACAGCACGCTCTTGAAGGACACACTGGTGACAAAAGAATGTATACATTTGCTGCAAATGTACTTGAGACAGGTAGTAAAAGTATTTTATGCTGTGTAGTCACAACAACTTGAAGCAATAGGTGTCAAAAATTGCTTTCAGTACATAGCAGTGACCAGCAGAGGGCGCAAGTAATTCAGGCCCTACTAGCTTGCTCCCAGAACAGATTCGTGAAGGTGTACCTTTTGAAGGCCTTGAAGCAGGCGCTCAGCTGGTAGAGCTGCGACCTCTCGCGGTCCTGCACGCGCTTATGCAGGAACTGGCACACCTTGTCCAGTTCCTCGTCGCAAAGGTCGCCGTAGGAGCGGAAGTAGAAAGACAGGGAAGAGAATTCCACGAGGACGCCACTCCGCCCGCCAGCTGCACATAAAGAGCGAGCATAGTTCAACAACAAGGCACAAGCAAAATTCACACACGTATACGCTCGTCTTAATCTTGTAACACAACTTGAGCGTCAAAGCACCTGTACCCGTGCTCCACTGCAGCTGCCTGAGTCCCCTTTTGACCAATGGGAGCTGCCATCCCATCATGTCGGCGACCTCCACCACGTCAAACTCCAGCTGGCTGCACGACTCCACCCCCTCGCCCGCCATGCGCATACGGGCCAACACTACGGCGACGGGCGGGCAGCTGCAAAGTCACGCGTCTTCTTCAATATTTGACACGGTAGAGTCGGAACGCGGGTGTAAAGCTGAGTGACGTGTGTTACATTTTGGTGATTTTCCGCAGCTGTTTGGGTCCGTCGTAGCAGCTGACTTTGCACACGGAGAGCGTGGGGTGGAGAAGCTCCACAAAGCGCTGTGGATGTAGCTCCAGATAGCAGAGAAGCGTCTCAATACCTGAAAAAAATGAACATAGAAAAACACACACACATAAATATGCATGTCAAGAGTATTATATGATATATAGATTTACCGCCTGAACGGGCTGCGGAATGAATCGTGATGGGTAGTGAAAGCTGATGTTCTGCTGTCTGGCCATGACATCTTGAGGCAGTAAGTGTAAAAAAAAAAAAAAAAATCAATCCACTACTTGGCAGAAACTATCAGAAGGTGCAAATCGTTTCGACCCAACTCGTTTCCCGCCTAAACCGACAGGCTGCAAAATTGCTCAATATGGTTGTTAAAAACGTGATTGTGTAGTCAACACACCAGAAGCAATGAGGAAGAAAAATCATCTCATTACTCGTGGAACAAGCAGCAGAGGGCACGAGAAATTTCAAACTCATTTTCAGCCTAAACGGGCTGCCAAAGGAATCGGGATCGTTCGTAAAAGCACATGTTATGTTGCATAGTCGCTACATCTTGAAGCAATAGAAGCAAAAGGTGAACATCACTACATGGCAGCGACCAGCAGAGGAAATCCGTAACTCGAGCCTAACAAGTCTGCAGCCTAAACGTGCAGTCGAATGCACGTGTGCAACTGACTACCTTCTTCTGTGATGTCCAGGGTCTCCACCGTCTCCTGGATGGGCATGGCTCTCTCATGAGTGTGACACAGTCTTTCCACGGGCCACTCAGAGGTGCTTTCTACTTCCTGGTCACCCACAACCTCCACGCTGACTTCTCTCGCATCCGTATCGTCCATTTGATGACCGTTGTCTGCAGACTGTACCATCTCCTGCCGGGTGGGTGCGTCGCGACCGGTTTCCCCATCGTAGATCTCCATCATCTCGGCATCGCTGACGTCCTCCTTGACAGAAGACGCATCAATCATCGCGTGTGAGGTGCGTGTCCATCTGCTCGCGGCGATACGCACGTAACGTGGGCTTTTTTTTACCCGGATGAGTTGCTGCTGTTTCCGCTGAATCTGTCTGCATTTGCATGGCGGGAACACTTTCTGAACCAGACGCTTCACCGTGTAGTAGTCCACCGTGTCGGAATAGATGTGACGCCGCAGCTCGTGCAGGTCCATACCCTACGCATCAAGATTGATTATCCACCAGTCTGAAGCAAAAGCGGCGTTATTTCTTCAATGTCTAAGTGTAGCGAATATTGCGGTGTGCGAGTTCAAATTCCAGTTGCAGTCTTACTTCGGGATCAAGAAAGAGGTGACAGTGTGCCGGTTCGCCATCTCTCCCTGCTCTCCCAATTTCTTGGACGTAACTCTCAAAGCTCTGAAGAAATAATGTGACGCTCAGGTGCAGAAAGACCGTAACAGGAAGCCACTTTGAGTACTTTGTGTCAAACTACTGTGTGGGAAGTCGACTGCGCACCTTGGGCATGTTGTAATGAATGATGCCCCGCACGTCAGACTTGTCCAGGCCCATGCCAAACGCCACGGTGGCCACCACGATCCGGAGCTCGCCGCACATAAAATTGTTCTGAACCCGGCGCCGTTCCGATCCTGAGAGGCCGGCGTGGTACGACTCAGCCTGCCACTTCAGGGGTTTGCGAATCTTCTTCCTTGCTGGGAAAATATAAACCGAGGCAGATGACTTTTTGGGGGGGAGAAGGAGGGGGGGATTGATGTTCTGTTGCGTAATCACACCATCTTCAAGCATTTGAGGCCCAACTCATTTGCTGCCTAAACAGGCCGCCGATGTCGCCAAAAACGAACTAGCGGCTCACCAAGTTCTTTCTTCTTTTGCCCCACGGGGTTGACTTGTGCTTGGCTATTGCTGATCTCTTTATTTTCTTTCAGCAGCGTCCCCTGCAGGCAGGTCCTCAGGAGCGCAGCCACGCGAGCGGTCTCCTCCCTCCTGGTGCAGTAGACGATCACCGAATCCAGGCAGCCGAAGCGATCGCCTTTCAACAAGGACACCAGAGCCTTGCGGGAAAGAAAAAAAAAAAGTGCTTTATATAGACACTCTTGAAGCGGAGAACACGATCGGTCGTACCTGATCCTTCTCACGGTCCATGGACACAGAAAGGTGCAGGTTGGCGGGAACGGCGGCGGATCGGACGGCGATGCCGTCCTGGTCGCTGATGTCCAAGTGTTGGGCGATGTCCAGGGCCGTAGACAACGTGGCTGTGGCTGTGAGCCCAAGAAAGCATCGCACGCCCAAGCGCTCCCTCAACACCTACAAAAAAACAAAAGAACAAATCAAGACCAAGCGTCACGTGGTGGTCAAAACATTTCCTTCACCTTACAAAGCCGGAGGTAGCACGGCCGGAAGTTGTGCGACCATTCCGACACGCAGTGGGCTTCATCGATGCACGCAAAGGCCACGGGGGGAAGCTCCTGCGCCGAGGGCAGGCACCCCGACCTGGAGCCGCCGCCGCCGCCAACAAGCGCTTCTGGGGAGAGCAGCAGCACGCACACCAGACCCGCCTTCACCTGAGAAAACACAGCAAGGAAATCCTCCAGAATCCAAATACGTGACGGCTGCCAAAACGGCTACCCGCTACCTTTTGTATCGCAGCTTCGCGCTGTTTCATTGTCATGTTGGAGTGGATGCAGGCTGCTTTCAGGTTGGCTGGCAGGCCAGACAGCTACGGAAACACACATTCACAGCAGGTTTTCAGTCTGGGGTCTGAATCGGCTGCTGGAGGGAATCGAGACGTGGAGGGAAAAAGTGGCCGGTGTCGTCAGAGAAACGTTGTTGCGACGGCTGCGGGACCTGGTCATCCATGAGCGAGACGAGTGGGGAAATGACCAAAGTGATGCAAGAGGACCGCTTGGCAAACAAGTAAGCCGGCAGCTGATAGCAAAGTGACTTCCCCATCCCTGTTGACAACACCACCAGAGTGGAGAGACCTGCAGACAGAAGTAATATTCAGAGTAGGAATAAGGACAGTGTGGGATTTTAAAAAAAAAAAAGTTTAATAATAATAATAATAATAATATATTTTATTTCTAAGCGCCTTTCAAGACACCCAAGGACACTTTACAATAACAAAAAACACAAAACAATACGGGTTGAGCAGCGGCAGCCAAAATGCGCCAGCGTTCACTCAACCCGGAAGTCAGAAAGAAACCACAAGGGAGGGAGAGGGGGAGAAAAAAAAAACACGCTCGAACTATCCTCATTTTGAGGATAATTTGAGTTATGTAAAAAACTCCTGCGCAAGCATATGACAGTTACAACAGGTCACAAGACATAAACAATGAAGACGGTGAAACACTACCCAAATATTGAATAAACTAGAATTACAATGTTTGTTTTCCATTTGTAATCAATGCTCAACATTCCCTTTTTTCCTCAGGTTGTAATATCTTTCCGGCGTATGTATCTTGCAGGACCTCTGGTGTGGTGGAAACATTGCGAACGCTTTAAGTACCTGAAAGGATCCTCATGATGGCTTCCTCCTGCCCCGCCCTGAACGAGTTGTAGCCAAGTTCGCGGAGAGCAACAAAGACATCGTGCGGTGTCTCTGAACCCACACAAAGTCGTGTTATTGTTTTGCGATCATCGATGAAGACAAAGTAAATTCCGTTACCCTGAATTTTGCCATCGTCTGTGAGGCCGTAAAGCGGCTCGGCGGGAGGCGGAGGTGCCGGACGCTCGTAATCGGGACGGATCACGTTGAGCAGAGCTTCATCGTTGCTGCTGTTCTCCGGTTCTTGCTCTTCTTTGAAACGGGCACCTTGGTCCTGGGGCTGCAGTGTTCCCGTCGCCCTGGCAACCTCCTCCAGGGTGGGCAGCTCAAAGGGCTCCTCGTCTTCGACAGGCTGCTGGTCGGGAAGAGAAGGCGGTGGAGCTGCAAAGCAAAACCAAAAGTTGATGTTGTATTATGTAGTCCGTATAACACCCAAGCAATAAAGGTCACACATTGATTAACGGCGTGCCACCAACCAGCTGAGGGCTCAAATAATTGAGGGCCGACTCGTCTGCTGCCGAAATGGGAGCAAATTTGGGCTTGCACACTACCTGGTCCCTTGCAGTGGACAGCCCAGTGTCCTGCGCCGCCGCACTTGAAGCAGGTGTCGCCTTGGCGGCCGCCGCGGTGGCTTCCGCGACCGAAAAAGCCCCCACCGCCACCGAAACGTTCGCCTTTCAGATGGAACTTCTGCATGGACAACTGAAAAAAAAAAAAAAAAAGACATTTGACAGTAACCACCCAGCTGATGATAAGGTATCGACTATTTCTTTGCTTTCTCTTCATATTTGCGTGTGTGTTTTGAGTGACGGAGTAGACATATTTACAAATGTACGCACTTGTTTGCGCAGGGCCATTCCTCTCAGGGCAAATCCTTTGACGTGAGATTTCTTCTTCAGATTGATCTTCACGAAGTTACCCTCGGTAATTTTGGAGCCTCTGGAAAAAGGACAAAGCTCCCAAAAATGTGGTCTTTGGATTCGAGCGGTGGAAGTATGACGGGGGACATGTGATCAAGTCTTACCTGCCTCGGACTAGCTGCGCATGATGTGATCTCCTGGTGCCAAAGTCTTCCTCGACTTCTCCAAGCAGGTTCTCTTGAGGAACCTAAAGAGTAATTATCGTAGCTGTTAGTTCTTTCGAGTCCCAATGAACAGCCCTTGATTCTTTTAAAACATGTTTACTAACTGGTATTTTCACAAGATTTCTAGAGTCACCGACTACCTTCTTTGGTGCCTTCGTCGTTTTGTCGTCCTCCACCTGGGTGGTGTCTTCTTTTCCCTTCTTCCTGCGTCTCTTCTTCCTGTCTCCTTTGTCGGCCGTCTCCTCCTTTTCGTCTACTTTCTCGCTCTTTTTTCTCCTCCTCTTATGGGCTCCTGCGTCCTCCGTTGCCGCTCCTTCCCGCTGCCTCTTCTTCCCACTCTTCTTTGGTGGGCTCCTGCTGGCTTCTTTCAGTGGCGCCAGGTCTTCGGTATATTCTTTCGTTTGTGGAGCGGGATTTACCGAAATGTTGGTCATGGCATCTTTATTGTCTGCTCGTTTTTCCTCAGCTTTCCCGTTTGGCTGACATCGCTCCTGGTTTCCTGCCGCGGGCTTCTCTTCAGCTTCCAGCTCACCAAAAACCTGACATCTCTCCAGCCACTTCTTGTCCACATTGCTCAGCCGGTTGGCGGGAGAAGGCCTTCCCGTGGTGGTGGCTATTCGAAGCCCTCCTAAATCTGCAGCTCCAAGTGCTCCACGTAAAGTCCTTGAATCTTTTTCTACATCTCCACTGGACATAGGCGACACTTGCGTCCTACCAGGACTCACAGAACCTTTGGCCGGTTCTGGAATGGGCCGAAACGGCTCGAGAGGTTCTTCAGGGTGCACCGGGTAGCGCTGATTGGAACCCATGACTCCAAGGCTCGGCTCCACCCGCCTGTTATGCAGGAATAGAAACAAAATGGTTGCCCTATTTGTTCAAATTGCATACAAGTGAAGAGAAACATAGTACGGGGTGGGGTGCCTTTCCTGGGGGGGCTGGATTCCGCATCAGGGGTTGTGGTGACAGTGTTATCTTTCTGAACACTTGGAGCATCTTTTTTTAAGGAGTTCACAGGCACACGTCCGGGTTTTTTCAACGAGAGGGGTTTCTCCTGTAACAAGAAGAAGCAGAATACATCAACAAAACAATCAACTACACAACCTTGGCTTTCTACTTGAGCTACCTTGTGAGTCAACGTTGTCAGGTTGTTCTTGAGCTTGAAGCCGTAATATTGCGCAGAGGCCTTCAGAGCATCTCTGTCCAGGGCAGTAAGCGGTCTGGGCGAAGACGCCGGTAAAGCGCTGCGATTCAGATGAGAACCCCAGCAGTCCTGAAGAGCACGATATGGGTGAGTCATTGCTAATGGTCACATACACTACATTTCCAATTCACAATTATTTTGTTTTGGTACAATAAATATATTGAGTCTACTTCATGTTTCTTTCTTGACATGTTTTGTTTTTTTTTTTGTTTTTTGCGTTTTGGCAGAAAATATGTCCCAAACTTGCCAATGTTCTTAACTTGAATTGGTTTTACATGCATTGTGCCTTCCCTGACAACGCCCCCTGAACATAGCTGTTCAGAATGTCACACTACTCGTATTCAAGTCTTGTTTTTAAAAAAAAAATGATGGGGGGTATGTGTGTTTGTTTTTAAGTTTTCAACTTGATTTTACTCTTTAATTGTACATCGCCCTTGCTTTCTTTAAATCAAATGTATCAGTGAGTAATGTGACAGTATTACCTTCTGAAGGGCAGAATCAGACTGTTCACTGTTATGTCTGGTTGCAACGTTACTTGTGCTGCTGCTGCTTTTCTCTTTGGCCAGTTTCAAACTATAGTACTCTTTGTATAAATCTGGAAAAGGGCAACATATTAAATTGAATTATTAAGTAAACAAAAACAGACAAATATGATGCGTTCACTTACTCCTGGTCTCCTCTGAAGCTTGATCAACGTCTTCCTGAATATTTTGTGCAAATATAGTCAGAAGTGATTTTACTGTAGCAGTAAAACAGAGCTGTGAGATCACAAAAAAAGTTACCTTGCCGGGCTTCCTCTTGTGCTCCTTGACAAAGCTCTGTTCCCATCTTTTGAGCAACACTTTCAACTCGTCGTAGCGACCCATAATAGTACCAAAAGCTTCAGTCTAAACTATTTGATGCACTTTTGGGACATATTCGGCGAAGTTTAACACTGTTCATTAGACGTTTTTAAAGGGTGATCGTGAAATAAAATGCGTCATAGTAGCGAACAACGAAGACCTCATTGAGCTTGCGGGCAAAAACCACTTCAGATTTTCCCGCGCCGGAAAATGGCAACTCGTGTTGCCGGATTTATATATTTAACCCCCTTTCTGAAAATATACATACGAATGTCAGAATCCTGACTTGAGAGTCAGATGTCTGAGAAGTAAGTCAGATATCTGACTTAAAAGTGAGAATCTTGCGAACCTTGTTTTTTTTTTTCGTCTTCACTGGCCCTAATCCTCTTCCGTACACTTCCAAGTGAAAGAGTTACTTTCTTTTTAAATAATGACGTATGGCTGATTTGGAGCCCGGATATCCGCCTCCTGATGATTTCCGCGTTCATCGCCAACACAAATTTTACAGCGCTTCGCAACGTCTTAACATGTTTTTTTTATCCACACACAGACAATTTGTATCCAAATTTCACATTAATTCAACAATGCTAATTTTCAGACTCCGCCAAACTATACATTTTAATTAGTGTGTATATTTTCAGAAAAGGGGGATAAATATCTAAATCTGGCAACACGAGTTGCCATTTTCCGGCGCGGGAAAATTGAATAAAACACGGAAGTGATTTTTGCCTGCGAGCCGAATGAGGTTTTTGTTGTTCGCGACTTTAGTCTCAGAATTCAGATTTTAAAGTCAGAATTCTGACTTTGTAACGTACGTGGAGATGTGGAGCTATGAATTGTGGGAGGAATGTCAGTGTGAGGAGTGTCGGAAGACATCGTTTCACTTTCGGAGGAGCAGAGGGTGAGTAAACATTACGTTGAGTTTGTTCATTTCGTGGCTTTTGTGTCCATAATTGACGTGCTCCATGTAGCTCGCAGCTCCGTTGCTAGTTCGTATGTCATGATTTACACATGTGAATCCATAGAAGTGAAGAAATTCCGCTTTGCGATTGTAGTGGTTTCTGTAAGACTCTAAAATGCCACAAGATGGCAGCAAAGCACTGAAAGACATTTATTTTTAAGGGTACTTTAAGATGAATTGGAAGCTTTATACTGTTTTGGGGTCATAATTTGTCAGTACGATTTCATATGAATAATTTGGGCAATTATATACATTTTAGGGGTGCATCGTTAATTTTTTTTCACGATTTGCAGAAGGGCTCGGTCCTTCGGGAATCCTTTACATTTCCACGGAAACCCTTGTGAGAAAATACATGAGCCGAAACTACAGTGACAAAGCAAAGGGTTTTATTATTGTGGGGCAGAAAAAAAAAAGTCAGCAGGAGTCCATGAGGAAGTGGCAATGGGGTCTATTGCAGTTGCGACACCTCGTGGAAGTACGCGCTCAGCATCTTGATCCCTTGTATATAGTTAGATCTAAAAAAAAAAAAAAAAAAAAAGGTAAAGTGAGGAACATGAATCACGATGCTTGGAAAAAAAAAGGCTGAGAATAAGACAAGCACCTGTTGAGTTTCTCGTTCTGTGAGTGTGCTCCGTCGTCAGAGGAGCCGACGGGAAGCAGCATGACGTTGCGTCCCGTCGCCTCCTGGAAGGTCAGGGTGACGGGGATACTGCCGCCCTCGCGTGTCAGGTCTGGTTCCACACCAAAAACTGTCACATAAGAAGCCGGACGGTTAAATGCAACCGGTTTACGCTTTGCCGGTGTACAAATTGACAAGGCAGTGGTACCCGTCTTCATAGCTTTGCGACCGGCCATGTAGTGCGGATGGTTGAAGTCGGACACCCAAGCTTTGGCCCCGTGGCCCATGGAGACCTTCAGCTTGTTGGGGCTCTCGAGCTCTGCAAACTTCTGTTGCAGATAGTCGGTCACCTGAAAACCAAAATAACGACTGATGAATAACTCCACATTAAACTCAGAATTGTTGACTTGTGTGATGTTTAGCTCCTGGTGATTTGGAATGCCCGATCACTATGATGAGTCAGCTGGTTATTTGGAACGCATGATGATCATGACGAGTGGGTCAGCTGTTTGAATGTGACTAAGTTAAAACAATTTCACTATGTATGCAGTTTTTTTCTTTGTCACCCCTCCCCCCAAACAGTGGGACATTTACTTTCTCAAAGTGCATGCATTTGCAGGTTTTATTTTACATTTGCAGAGACAGACGCTTGTTTGGCAAACCACAAAGTCCCATGATGACTATATGATGTCATTGTATTTTTTTTTTCTCGTAATTTATTATACCTCACCATTTAAAATTCATTGTACTGTGATATGAAATTTTGGGGGGTAACTTTTTCACGTTATTATTATTGCTTCAATGTATTGTCCTAGATTTGATTGTATTTTCAATTCTTTTATGTTTAATTTGACTACATTGTACTTGGCTCATTTCAAAACTTTACTTTTTATTTAATTAGTGTATTGTGTTGTCCATCATCCATTCTCTGAACCGCTTATCATGACAAGGGTCGCTGGAATGCTTGAGCCTTTCACAGCCGCGTTGGATTTTAATTTGGTGTACCGGATTTGAATTGAATTCAGTTATTTGACCAGACCTTCTTCTCTACAACTTTTGGGTCCATGTCGGGCACCAGGCGGATGGAGAATTTGCCGTTGACTTTGCGAGGGATAACCGTCTTGGCACCGGCGTCGGCAAAAGCCCCCTCGATGCCGTGCAGAGAAAGCGACGGGTACCTCCAGCGGTGCATTAGGATTTGCTCCTGCATGATGAAAAGGAAAACGGTTCAACCTCTGCGCCGTGGACTCGTTTCAATTTTCGCGGCGGCGTCGGCTTGCCTTGGTGCTGTGCAGTAGCTTCCCAACGCCGACGTCTTTGCAGTACTCCTCCAAGTCAAACTCGATCTTCTCGTAAAGTTGCGTCTCGTCATCTGTCAAAGGAGCCACGTCGTCGTATATGCCAGGAATCAAGATTCTCCCTCTCCTGTCCACCAGGGAGCCTGTCGGTGAACCAAAGGGGTTAAAACTTGTGTCAGATGCACACTTGGACTCACCGCCATTCTAACAGACTTTACAAGGTTGTTCTTTTCATAAGTCCCTCCGCATTGACGAAGGCTAGGCTACAATTTGAGCGACAGGATGCAAATGGTGAGCTACAAAAACAAAACGTCCGCTTCACTTGCCCATAAGTGTAATGAGGTCCGTCATGGCCTCGTGGACGGAGCCGCCAAATACGCCCGAGTGCAGGTCCTTCTCACAGCCGTCCACCTTTTAAAAGTAGCGTCAACGTCGTTACCATCGTGCTGGGTGTAAACGTGCCCCCCCCCCAAAAAAAAACCCCAATCTGTCCACCTCGATGAAGAAGTAGCAGATTCCTCTCAAGCCGTAGGTGATGCAGGGCTTGGTCTTCCCCAGCCAGTAGTTGTCCGAGATGCAAACGTAGTCCACATCCTTGAAGAAGCTGTCCTTGCGCGAGAAGACCAGTTCGTCCAGGCCCTCCGAGCCCGACTCCTCCATGCCCTCGAAGCAGAACTTGATGTTGATGGGAAGCTCCTGCCAAGGAAGCAGCATCTCACGATGAGGTTTGGATGACAAGAAAGACAAGTGGCAAAAGAATTTGACGAGGAGATGCGAGTGGGTTTAATTATTAAGTGGCTGCAGGGGAAGAAGCTATTTTGCACGGCGACCTTTGGACGCTCAATCTCCTGAAATGGTCACGGAGCAATCAAGCGGATGGCACATGACTCTTCTTGCTGAGAGTTTTACCTTCTGGATCTTCTGGTAGGCTTCGATGCAGTTGAACCAAGCCAGCACGGGACCCTTGTCGTCAGTGGAGCCTCTTCCATACAGCTTTCCTGCAAAAAATAAATAAATAAATTATGTTTTGCTTTTAAATGGCTGAGGCAGCTAGATAATTATCCAAATCGTTGAAATGTGATTAGTTCATTTCATAGTTTGATGGTTAAAGTGAAATAATGTGCCTGGTCTTAATGGATTAAAAAAAACAGGTGGTAAAAAACGGGGGGGGGGGGGGTTTGAGGTCTGGGCTTTGGTCACACCACTCTAACGTGTTGAAACTGAGTTTTTTTTTTGTTTTTTTTTTACACAGTAGAAAACGGGTTATGCAAGTTAAAAGCTGAAGAGGCAGGATGGAAGTGAAGTGAAGGGAAGAGGAAGTGGAGGCGCGACTTTTTGTCAAGTCAAGTCAGCTTTTATTGTCAAGTATGCTCGATGTGCAACATATTTCTGCATACACTTTGTTGTTTGAAGCAGTTATAGATGAAAGAGGAGAGTATCAAAGTGGACACTTTAAAACTCTCCTCTTTCTCAGCTGACTGAGCACCACAAAATGTGAGTTTGGAGGCTAACGTCCACGCGTGAATGATAGCGACTAGAGACGCGAGATAACGACACCTACTACCTACTTCGACTTGGCGAGCAGTGAGATAAGACGTGATGACTCGGGAAAGAACTTTGGAAATGAGCGTCAACAGTGACAGGATCAGCTGATAAGAACAGTGCACGGCATGCGTTGCATGGAGCAGGAATAATCGAAACCTCTCATGTGCACCCAAAAGATACAAAACGAGTCATCCAGAAACTGAAAGTGTCTCTGCTTCCTCACCGTCTTTCTCCACCAAAGTGAACGGCTCCGTGTCCCAGCCGTCGTCGATGTTGGCGGGCTGGACGTCGAGGTGGCCGTAGATGCACACCGTCTTCTTGCCCGGGTCTGAGCCCAGACGTCCCAGAATGATTGGGGGCAGCGGGATCTCCTCCCCACTTGGAAGCTGCCAAAAAAAAACAAAAAGTGTTCTACTTCTTTAGACGGCAAACAAGTTGAGAGTGAATCTGTCGTCGATGAGCAATTCCACATAAACAAATGCGATGTGATCAAAGCGCTTCCATGCTCTGCTCACCGTCTGCTGTCCGATGTCCACCATCTCCACCGTGCCTCCCAGCCGCTCAATATCCTTGGCAGCCATTTGCATCATCTTCTTGATCTCGCCGCGCTTCTCCGGCCAGGCGGACACACTCTGGACGGCCACCCATTCCGCCAGGCGCTGATCAAGAGCAATTCAACAGTGACAAAGTTAAAGGCGAGGCCTGCAGCCCACTATGCAATTCAGAAACCTTGGGAAACTGCTTTTTCCCAGAGCATAAGTCGCTAGATTTCCTCATCTTACCTCCACGTAAAGCTCCTGATGTTCATCTATGTACTTGAAAAGAGCAGAGAGATGTGCCATTGTGTCTGGAGCTGAGAGGAGACGACAGAGGGAGAACCGTGTGAGACAACCTCCAGCCACCCCCGCTGCCTTATGAGACGGTGCAGGGGACTAACTCCACCTACTTGCTGACAGCACAGTGTGTGGTTACCCGAAGGAAGACAGGGAACTAGAACTGCAGCTCTACGGCAACGCCACTTGGACAAAATGTGTACCACGTCACAAACTTGCAAATGCAGAGATTTCAATATTCGGTTGATTTCGGCAAATGTATTTGGCAACCGCGACGAGAATACTGGTGCTTGGTTAAATAAATTATTTCGTCTTTCTGTCATTTCAGTTACATCAAGCCGCACCAGTATCAATTATTCTGATGGCCCTGGACAAGACCGAATTGGTGGGTCCTATCTTGATTTTCATTTCATCTTTGTTTTTCTGCCTCTGGGACGCATTACGAAATTGCCTTGGGTGTGAATGATGCAATACTGTACGTAAATCTTTATTTATACACAACTTGCCACATTGTAAAGCCGTCTCCTGATTCACATTTAACGACACTAGCAGCATTTTAAGCTTCGTTCATAATTAGTTTGACCTGCGGCAATGACTGAATTGTGAACCGTATTCTCACGGACCTAATTCGATTAAAACGCAGTGGTGCGAGATCTAGCTGTCGAGTCACAATTGTGCGATCTTCGGTGCACCCTAAAATAAAACAAAATTGGTAAGCACTTTGCAATTACAGTGGCACACTTGTGAAATTAACTTTAGCAATTTCATACAATAATTTCCAACTCACTGTTTCAGACGTGTGCCGGTGATCTATTCACGTGACTCTCCACGTGACAAATAACTTCCGGGTGTGCTAACGTCCGGCTTCGTCTTTAAAAAAAAAAATCTCACTGATTTGATGGTAAAATGTTTTGTCGGACAAACAGATTTAAAATAGAGGAGAAAATGGGTGAAGGTGTCACAACACGGGCGTAATAGTTTTATTTGAATTGCTTTGTTGAACAAATTGAATATTTACCAGCAAAACCGCATGTTGCTTCCGCTGTTGTACTGCAAAGGATTGTGGATCTTTATGCGATCTTTTAAATTGTGATTACTGTAGACGCAAACGCGTATTCTGTAGTCAAACTTGATTTAGTCATAAAATTAAAAATATTTAACTGCAACATGTAGGGTCAAATTGGGTGACGTCAACGGTTAAACTTTTTCCTCCGGCATATTTTAATTCTTGATTTTGCAAACTCGTGCAAGACCATTTTCACGCACACCCTTGCGGGCTTCGCGCATGCATGACAAAATGTCAACAGAATCTGTACAAGTTCCACTTTTTTCAAATTAACTACTTCAGTTTTTTATAAGATCCACGTCTGTATGCAAGCCATCTAATCGAGTTTTCATTCACAAATGACTGGTGTCTTGTTGCATGATGTGCGAGGAAACAAATGCACAACAACAGGATACATTGGGCAGTCTGTTTAATGTACAATAAAATGTTTTCTGTTTGTGTACGCATGCTATTGAGTCCTTATGGCACCTGCAAAGAAATGAAACATTGAGATACTACAACACTAACATGCAACATTTAAAATCTCACTTTTCCATCAAAGCAGCGCTCTTCGCAAGTCTTCTCGTCCGACCTGCAAACCTCCGAAGAGCACATGAAGTTGATCTGCGGGGGGCAAAGTCAGGTATGAAGTTTCCCAAGGATAGCTGTTTGACCTTTTGAGTCGATACTCACTTGTTCATTGAGGTACCGCTTAGTCTTAACATCCATAAACTGGAACGCCTTCACCTCAAAATGCCTCTGATGGCGATTTTGGGGCAAATTGCTAATTTGCAGGATAGCCACATTTGGGTCATGAGGATTGGCACACCTACATTCAGAAAACATGACATCCCTCATAAGACAACATAAAGTAAGCCACTTTGTAAGATAAAATGGCAAAAATATAAGTAGGTGGCTTGAGGTCCTGGCTTACCCTTCGTAAACGAGCACCAGGGCGTTCTTTGCCGAGCGAGGGAATGCCAGACAGTACTTGACCAAAATGGTTGCATCGGGTTTGGGTGACAATAGTCTCAATTGCAGATACACAGGTTTGCCCAGGATGTACCGCAATGTAGGGAACGAAGGCCAGAAAGATGAAAAGGTCTCGTCTGTTTTGGAATCAAACACATAAATCGCCGCACAATGACATCACAGTATTGTCATGTGAATCTAAGTCCCTAATTCAAACCTGTGGCGATCCTCAGCTGAACGCCGTACAAACCATCCGAGGGGATGGCTGTCGGCAGGCTGCGACTTGGGATCTTCACCATGTAGCCGGCGCTGGCGAAGGGCTGCTGGTCGTGAGCAGCCAAACTGTAGCGACACTCCACCAAGAACCTAAAATTGAAGGTAAGCTCAAACATTTTTATTTGCAATCTGATGTATCTAAAAATAATAATTTTTTAAAAAATTAAAAAAGGGGCGGGGGGGTAAATGTCAAAAATGTTTCAGGACCACTGGTGAAAAGAAAGAAAATCTAAATTGTCTAATATTGACAACCTTAATGGATCCGTTCTTGTGATGATGCCATACTTGAGGTTGAGAGCTCGGACAAGAGTCTGGACTTCAGCCAGGTAGAACCTCGTCATGCCAATATCCTAAAAGTTAATTTTGAAGTTTTGAGGCAGGACAAAGCAATGTACAAGCCTGTTTTGCCCCATGTGACTATGAGTGACAACTTACATAAGTGCGTGTTCCACATTCGGTGACTTTGAACTTAAAGATGGCAAAGTCGGCATTCACCACAACGGGTTTGCAGTCAGTTCCGGGAATGACCAGCTGGGTGGGGTCCACAGGCAGGGACGCGTATGTGGAGCGGATGATGAATACAAAATGGAGGTCTACCGTGCACTCTGGGGAAAATTTGAAGTTAATGGCACAGAGAATGTGAACAGTGTGTGTGATACATAAAAGCCTTAAAAGGAAATCATGAGAGCATGAAAAAGCACAAGAACGTGTATAAGTTCCCCCCCCCCCAAAAAAAAGAAAAACCTTACCATCCATCGGATAGAAGCATTTATCCCTAGTTGGATTCACACAGCACCCCATGGCCTCACAATTAAAGGGCAAAATTCCAGAATGGCCACAGGGCAGGCGCTCCTCAGGGGCCACGGCACATTCTGAAGTCAAATATTAAATCAGAGGTGTTCAAACTTTTTGGGTCCAGGGACCCCCTTGCAGAGAAGACTCCCCCTTAGAAGGATCTCATTCTGCATGACGTCATGTGTCATCGAGCACTCACGTTGTGCCCTTGGCGGCGTGTGCAGTGGTGGTGGCGTGCGGCACCGTGACGCAGGGGTACCAGGTGGGATGCCAGAGCGAGGAATTGGCCCGGGTGTGGACTCCCGACCCGGGTGGCACGTCACCGTGGTGACTCGGGTCTCACCAAGCTCATCCTTGTACAATAGTTGCAGGCTGTAGCTGTCTGTCTGGAAGGCATTTGGCATTTCAGTCCCATTGTGTGGAGGAAAATGACAACTCACAACTCACGTTCTCGACGTGGCATCCCGTGAAAGGAACAATTAAGGTGTTCTCCAAGCGGCTCGCGTTGAGACCACATCCAGCGTGATCGGCAGGTTGCGGGTGCTCAGCGCCTAGAGGAAGGCAGGGATTGATTTGAACTGATTCCAGTAGTGTTGAACGCGGTGAGAGAAGCTCACTATGGCAGCCATCTATTGAAAAGCTGTTGTACGCACACGCTCCATGTGAAAAATCCACCACAGTGGACAACCATTTCAAAGCATTTTCCTTTGACGACACATGTGCATGATTATTTGTCAAAGTGTTGGATCAGTCACGACAGTCAAGCCAAAGGCTGTGTTCTTTTTGCACACGGGCCTTGTGAGATTTGAAATCACTTTCCACTCTCGTTGACTGATGACCACTCTTATGAAACATGAACGTACTCGAAACTTTCACGTCGCGGAACTGACTGGCCGGGAGAATGATCCGAAAGCCTTCGTCGTCGCATGTTACTCGGAAACCGCTGTGACTTGGCTCAGTGGTGCTCGTCCATCTCCTCAAAGAGGGTTCGATTGTTTCCTCCTGGGTTGCAACGGGCGTTGCCCAATCCCCTTTCCCGGGATCGGGCTCCAATGTTTCCACTTCCTCAAAATCACCAAAAGCACCTTCGTTGTATTCACTGCCGCTACCGTCGTCGTCTTCCCACGTCCCAGTCTCAGGTTTCAGTTCTTCAGAAAGTGAGCTTTCATTATCCTGCTCCCACCCCGAAACCAGAATACCCCAGCTCAGGGCCATCAGGAGCCACAGGTGAGCCATCTGGACCCCAGTAGAAAACAAACGTGACCCGGCAGAATCTTTGCAACCTCGGCGCTTTGCCCCAGGTGGTGCTTAATTGATCCCTCCTGCTAGCTTCCGATTGGTCAAATCCCAGCCAATTAAGAGACAGGTGTGCAATGTCAATTACACCTCATACCAGATGTAGAAATATTTATCGAGTGCCGTCTTTTGGATGAACCCAAGTGACTCATGCATTATTAAAATAAAAATTTGATTCGACAGGAAGTAAAGTAAGATTGATTATGGAGCTAGAATAGTAGAATATAAACACACAACATTGTGGAGCCACCACACGGCACTCCACATGATTCAAAAGCATTTTTAATGCCCGCACGGGGAAAAAGCTTTATGCTATAATTCATTTAAGAGATTGTTTGTGTGCTGCTGTTTTGATTAGCAACAGAATTCAAGTGACAGTGGCATTTTCAGTGAGGCTTTATTGCACAGTACAAGCGTACCAAAACTCAAATTTACATAATTTCTCTTATCATTCAAAACACCGCACACCTGATTTCTTTCGCCTCGGCCCAAAAAAACTCAAATCCTGGGTTTGTTTTTCCGCAGGGGGGAAAAAAAAATAATAAAAATAAATAAATCACTTGTATGAATTGGCTTTGTGTTTGGGCAAAAAGTTGAAGTTTTTGGGCACCGGTCCCAGCAGCATTTCACTGGAAAACAAAGAAAACATTTGAAAGCTGATTATCACGAAAAGCAAAACTGACAGATTACAGTAACAGGCCCTTTCACGCTGCCTGAAAAACACAACATTGACAGATGCGTTTTCCATCTCCTATTGCAGCTCTGATGTGACAATTTTGCGGGATCTTTGAGTGAGACAGCAAAGGTGGCGTCCTGCGACGAGTCCGCCGCTCACCTGATCCTGATCCAGTCTCCAACGTTTTGACTGGCCATTAGCGACTCCAGGTAATTCCTTCCCATATAGTACGGTGGCCTCTCGTTGATCTTCACGGGCACTCGCTCCAGCAGCCCCACCGGAATATACCTGAAACACATTTTTGCCCCATTTTAAAAAGCTCGTCCGTGAAACGGGCGCGCGTGGCGCCAGCATCCCACCTGCACATGAAGGAGAGCCACTCGAGCAGGAAGGTGCGCGTCTTCTCCACACCACGCGTGTCCGAGCCCCAGTGCTCCAGGCCGTAGTTGCTAAAGTCTCGGAGGATGTCCAGACGCTCGGCCGACGAGATGTCCCAGTGACGGCTCTCCTTGATTTCTGTGAATAGCCACGGCTTCACCAGAGCACCCCTGGTGAATGATCGGAATTATACAACGTCCATTTTATGATTTACATGATGACGCTTGTTGAACTATCATCTATTTTACGACTTGTCAAACAATTCAAAATTCTTCTCGTGAAACGCCGCCACAGATAACGGGTCGGGTACTCTATGCAGTTGAGTGCATCGTTTGCTGGGGGACGACGGCACTAATAAAATAACACACAAACCTTGCGATCATGATTCCAGAAACGCCCGTCTCTTTGGCTCTCGCGGCATCTTCATAGGACAGAATATCGCCATTACCTAAGACGAGACAGCAGAAACTTTCATTCGTTGTTGCATTTTTCAATCACGCAGAACAATGTTTTCCAATCTATTGATCATTCTGTTGATACCAAAAAGTGGGATGGGGCTGGCTAGCTTGGAGCAGGTGGTGATGTAGTCCCAATCAGCGAGCTTGGTGTAGCGTTGCTCTCTGGAGCGGCCATGCAGCTAGATGAACAACGCGAGGAAGAAAAACAGGTTAGGTGGGCAACGTGTTGTTTTTATTTATTTTTATTTTAACCAGGTAAAGAAATACATTTGCTCATCAGTCTATGCCAGTAATTGATAGTGTCAAGATGACAGAATGTAAAACTGACAGGTGTGGCCACCTGTTTTTGAATAATAGCCTGATGCAGGCCAGGATTCCACAGAGTTAGCAAATTTGTGAGTAAATTGAGTAAATAAGTTTTGAAACATTTGTTAACTCTTTATTGACCATAATTTGTATGCGGACTAATCTGGAGAACAAAAAATAATTACCGTGATCATTGAGACGCCCCAATTTTTCATCTCGGGGATGAGTTTATGCGCGATGTTGTTCTTCTCCTGAACACCGGTGCGGATCTTCACTGTTAAAGGGACATCCAGCACCTAGATAGAAATGGAGGGAGAGGAAACAACAACAAAAAATGTTTCCTCCAAAACTGCACAAAATCATTTTAAACATGCACACTCACATAGTTCATTCCCCGCACTATCTGCTCAAACTTGCGGGTGCGCGTCATCAAGCCGCAGCCTCCGCCCTGAGCAGCAAAAAACAGGGTGAGTCATGTTTTTTTGGGGGGACACCATGGCAAAAATCCTCACCTTCTTATATACGAGATCGATGGGGCACCCCGAGTTAATGTCCACAAAGTCCACCTCTGTGCTGTTGTTGATGAGCTCGGCGCATCTCGTCATGGTGTCAGGGAAGCAGCCTTCCACCTAAAGACCAAGTCAGACTCAACCATTCAGCAAAGAAGCAAGGAGTCTGCCATTTTAGTTTGAGGCGGCCATTTGCAATTCTGGACTGTCATCGAACCTGGACTCCAAAGAGATCCTCACTCTCATGCCGCTTGAGCAAAGCCCACTCGGACTGCTGACCCTGGAGCAGGTTAGTGCACATGGCCATCTCGCCGCAGGTGATGTCCGCTCCCAGACGCTTACACACGCGGCGGAACGGCAGGTTGCCGCACTGAGGAAATAAACGGAGGCGCACGATGAACAGCTGCATCAGTGACGTGGGCGAAAAGTTCACTCGAGCGGCGCTTACGGTTGTTAACGGGGCGAGGTACAGTTTGTCTCGGAAGTCCACCTTGGAGGACAAAGACATTCGTTCAGCCCTCTTCGTTTCACCTTTCATAGTATATTTCCAGGGGAGTGGGCGATACCTGCTTTTTCTCACACGTTCGCAACTTGATGACATCCACGTCGGTCAACGGGCCGACAGTCCTCACGGCACAAGCCTTGTCAGAGTTAACCTGGAAAAAAAATAATAATTGGTTCACGTGGTCTGTCAGTCTAAACGCAGTCAAATTGGATATGTGAATAGACAATCGGAGATCGAGACTTCAAGATGCAGTGTGAATCCAACACTTAGTTGTGCTGCATCCAAAATTACAAAGAAATATTGAAAAGAGGCATTTCAGTGATGTACTTTTTTTTTTTTACCTGCGTTTCTACATCTGTAGATTCACACATTGTCTCCGTCGGTGGACCTGCTGGTAAGTCAGTGGCGCCTGGAAAACGACTTAAACGATTAAGATGGGTCTTATGAATATTGGTCACGTCAGCGGTTCTCAAACCTTTTGGGTCCGGTTTGAAAACTGCTGCCCCGTATGCTCAACAAACTAAAATGTCTCCCTACCATTGCCTTGTTGTTGTTTTGCCTCTTTGTTGTTGTTAAGTGTCTTGAGGTACTCCGCCGACTTGTCGAACCCAACCGAATGCTTCCTCAGACGATTCTGCAGCTCTTTGGTCAGGCTGTTCCTCACCGGCACGCGGCCCTCGTGGCTTTTCAACACGTCAGCGTTCTCGGCGCTCGTCAGCTCCGCTGTGGTGTGCGCCGCGGCGAAGCGACAGGAGAGGCCGTATGTGCACTTCCCGAAGGTGTCGTAATTGTGGCAACGTTCGCCGATGTCGGGGGGCTTGTTGGCCAAGTAGGTAGCGACGTTGTGGTAGAAGTGGCACTTGTCGCCATAGGGACATTCCCGATTGCCCTAACGAGGTCGGAGGGATGACCGTTGAGAACATTTCATTACAACATATGGACATACATCTCGTTTAAAATTCCTACCTGAATAACAGAGGCACACAGCCTCTTTTCATCGTACGACGTTGGTTTCTTGTGCGGCCTTGACTTGTTCTGCCCCCTCAGGCGTTTGCTGCCTTTGTTGATCTCCTCTGCGTCCAATTTCATGCTCTTTATTTCGGGCTCCTCGGGTGGGTCCTCAGATGACTTGTTCTCGCCTCCTTTTGAGCTTTGCCATTCGGAGTCAAGAAAGTCATGGAATTTTTCTTTGCTGGTGATGAATCTGTAAATGCAAGCAGCGGAGAGGGAGGATGGGTTTCAGTCTGTTTCACAGTTAGGATGATGGTAAAAGTTCCACTTGATCCCATGATTTAGGTGCCTTTAGATGCAGCAAAGTACTACCTTTCCATTAGACATCATGGCACTCCGACACCTACCTCAAGATACTGTATATTCAACTGACAAACAAAACTCAGCCAGTTTGGTGGTTGTTCATAGTTTAATGACTCACTCTGGTTTGAGGGCTGCTTCACCTTTTACTGCAGCCTCTGTCCCCTGGTGGAAACACGCTCGCTCGTGGATAACATTCCTCTTCGGGTAGAAGTATTCGTCGTATTTTCCTAACACGACGTCGAATTTCGTCTTGTCCGCTTCATCCGCAAAAGTGAATGCCTTGAAAATATTCTCCGCCTCCGCGCCCATAGCGTAGATCAAAGAGCTTACTTGCACCTCGCCGTCCTCGTAGTTCAATTTCGTCGCCACACGAAAACGCTGAAACCGCTGCTTCCAATCGGCCCATTCCGTCGGGCGGTCGAACGGAAAGCTTCCCGGGGGGTTAAACGTTGCCATTATCCGAAGCTGCAGGTCTGTCGTCGACTTCTGACACCATGTAATGTTATTGAAGAATGTCCACTCAGAGAGTTGTGCTTAACAGAGGTTCTTTACTAGTCGCTCGGGAACAGTGCAGGCCAGTCTAACAGTAACGAAGACACGTTCTCCTCGCATCCTTTATACATCCTTTACGGCATGTCGAACTGCCGTCGTAAAGTTCTATGCATATAGTCCTTATATCAGTTTCCTCTGCAGGTTTTTCCATCACATCTGTTGTTAACTGTTAAGACGGGACATGCATGATGATCGTTCCAAAGTGTACATATTACGAGACGAACATGAATACGCTGATCTATGGTGAGCAACTGGCGTGGCGCTTACTTCCTGGTTTGCTGGTGTTGACAGTTTGGCGTCTTCTAATCAGTGTATGCTAGCGGCTAACGCGAAGTCAATATCACAATTGAAACAATCGACAGCTAGCATGAGCTATTTCTTAATGCCAGTGCGTGTGCTAAGTGTAGGAAAATCGTTTTATTTCCGTGTGTTTATTGTGACGTAGTATTTATATGCAACTAAAGCGACCAGTATTTGAAAAGCGTGAAGAAGCGACAGTACACCACTTAAAAGGGTCCGGAAATGACAAACGAAGAACAATCGTTCCAGTCCGGTGTAAGCGTCAGGAGGGGCCGTATAGCATCATCGACATCCTGGGTTGACTTGAAAAACAGTGTTCCAAAAGTAGAATGCGACGTTTTCCTTCTAGAAATCAGAATGTAAATAATATAAATTTGTTTGTGTAAATTATTTGTTTACTTTATATTGCCAGCAGAAGCCATATTCAGACGTTTTCATAAAGACCTTTGCCAAAAAAAAATAAAAAATAAAACTAATGGTTAAATAAAGTTGCCCTCTTTAAAAAAAAAATCCCCCAACGAAATAATACACTATAATGTAAAATGAATTAACAACAACACAAACACAGTAAACAAAGCTAAACGTACTTGTGCCATTAATCCTTTAGATGCTTCCTGAGCTGAAGTCTCACAAGAACCAATATGTATCACTTTTGGGGATTTCATGGTTTTTATTATAAATATTCTTGGTGTCTACTTAGTCTCATTTGATGATGAATGTGCTTATCTTAATGATATAGAGCAATGGCCCTCATATTTACGGTTCACAATTCATGAAGTCATCTCTTTGATTTCCCCCCCATGGAATCTGTCACCCATTGTATATAATGACATCATGAAAGGGAACTTGGTGAAATGAACTGGAAGCCACTTCCAACAATAACAACACTAAGTGAACACAAGAAGCTACATTCACTCATCAGTGGAAGTGACTAATTTCTCGATCTTGGCTGAAAATCGCTTCCGACTCAAGTCCAGGATGCCGATCCCGTTCGCTTTGAAGTCATAGCTGATCCCACGAAGCTCCTCGAGTCTGGCAGCGACATTTTTAGTGCTGTAGTCCAACACCTTGGGCCTGTCCAATATCTGCTTCATGGTGATTCCTCCTTCAAGGAGACAGTCCAGTTTAGTGCTCAGCGTCGCTGCCCCAATGTACAGAGCCATTGGATAGCCAATGATCAGCTTTTTGACATCCTCTTCGCAAGAACCCAGCGCAAGCAGCCTCGCCTGAAGGATGGCCAAGTTATTTTTCAAGTACTCGTTGGAGAGGTCCAGGATTTTTGCAACCGGCCCTTGAAGCGCTGTCAGAAACTCTGCGTCGCTCAGTTTCAGAGTAGCTCGCAGGTTATCGATGTTGGCCTTGACTCTCTTTGTGCTACGGATGAGAACATAGAGGTTTCTGGAGATGATCGCTTTGGCAAACTCCTTGGGACCAGTCCCGCCTAGCTCAACACAGACATCTTCCAGAAACTCCACCATCTGCCTGTTGAGCTCCAGGCTGTTTGAGAAGGTGCGAGGTGCAGTGGCTAGCAGCCGATGGAGGTCCTTGTTGCTGAGCCCGAGCGAAGACAAGTACGCTATATTCTTCTTCAAGTTGTTGTTGTCGCTGGAGCGGAAGAAAGACTCAGGTGAGCGGTCCAGGATGGCCACAATCTCCTCGTCGGTCTGGAAGATGTTCCTCCACAGCTGCCAGCGCTGCTCCAGATGCTCCAGGGAGCGGGTGATGGCACGAGGGTAACGCGATATGATGCTGGCCACGGTCTGGCGGCTGGCACCTTTGCCCTGCAGGAACGAAGCCAGGCCTTGCTCGTTAGTGAAGATCCTACGGAGAACGCCGGGTTGACGCTGGCGTGCCATCTTCACGTCCACCCCCAAGAGATTCAAGTTTTCCAGTAGAGACATGTTCTCAGCATTCACAGATGCTTTGGCACCATTCTCATGTGCTGTCACGCTGTAAAACCTCTGGAGAGGGCAACCTGTCACAGACTGGACTGTGATGCATTTAAAAGCTTGTTGAAGAGTGGATAATCCGTGAGGTCCTTTTAAAACTTTGAACCCAGAAGCCATTTTTCAAGAGTGTGATAGCCTTGCAAGCATCATGCGACCTGGAAATAGCATAATCACACTTACTAGAAATAAAAATGCAGGTAGAAGCATCCCAAGAAATTAGAACTGATGTGAAAGCTTGGCTCTCAGCGATATTTATAGGGACAGTGGCATTAAATTGTTGCATTAAAAAACATTTTAGCATTGAGCGTGAATGTTTGTCTTAGCTATTTTGGCGAGTATACAAAAATATTATTTAAATACTTAAGGTCTGTGATAAATTGCCAAACAAAACTTATTGTGTCTCCTTTAAGTGACTTTCAGATTCTAATTCCTTCGCGCCTGAGTAAATTCTGAAGTAGTTCAGTATCATACTTGATATTTTAAGGCGAGATTTGATTTAATTCCATGTAAAACAGTAAGGTAATTAGAATAAGATAATTCAAGTTTATCATCTAGTTGTGTCTCAATGAAACACAAGCCTAATTCAAACGGCACTGAATTTTGAGGCCCATATTACGCGTACAAAACGTCAGCGTGTAAGGAGAAATATAACAAGTGATTAGCGAGAGATAGAATTTAAATACATTGACAATGTTAAAACTTTTATTATAACATTATAAGAGACATACCTCCTGAGATAAAGCACGATGACAGTTTGAAATTTATTTATTTTTGGGGTCTTGTCTTCTTCGTTGGTTTTTCTTCTTCTTAGATTATTATTTACCAGCGATGTAGCTGGCGCCATCTTGTGATTGCCTTTCATTATTTAGCATCCGACCAGAAGGTTGAAATGGAGTGGCATGGAATAAATTGACACGACGATCTACAATAACAGTGCTTCCTTCGTGGTGTTTGCTTGTTCTCTTGTGCGCCCACATTCCAAAAAAACGTAGTTTTTCGGAGGGTACATTTTTACAGAAAGTACTACTTCGAAAAAATATTTGACTCTCCAAGTCGTACCATAATGATCAACATTGAACTAAGAAATGTACGACCATCAAAAACAATCCAGTCTTTTTTTTTCCCTTCATGCTGGCCACAGGCCATACAGACAGACTGATCCTTTGGCTCTCAACTGTGATGAGGGCCTCCACTTATGAATATTTTAACCGAAGCACAAGCTATTCATAATGCAAAACAGCTTTCACTCCTGAGGGTGATTAAAAAAATATATAAATATGAAGTAGTAGTCAGCTCTTATGATTGTCGTCATCGCATGCAATTACAAAGAGTATACCAGGATGAATTTTCTGCTTTTATCCTCTTTGATCCTGCAGAAGCAGCGCTTCAAATTGTAGAGTGCAATGTTTCTATGATAATTTTTTGGTTATTTTTTTTCTTAACTAACTCAGCCTTAAAACTTTACAATCATATTACACAATACTCTCATTTCCCTTAATATGCATTAAAATCCTGATCCGACTGTCGAAATTTTTATTTGATCCTGCAGAAGCAGCGCTTCAAAGTGTAGAGTGCAATGTTTCTATGATAATTTTTTGGTTATTTTTTTTCTTAACTAACTCAGCCTTAAAACTTTACAATCATATTACACAATACTCTCATTTCCCTGAATATGCATTTAA
>CAAKHF010006866.1:529-12110 GCA_901007745.1 Hippocampus kuda
TGATCAAAGCCCATCACCAAAGGAGCTTCAGTTCAGACAAGATTCCTGTTCCTATTCCGCCAAATGTGAGCCTCTGGGTCATCACGGGTCACGGGGTCGAGTTCAAAAGAAAATCCGAGCCCGCTCTCGTTACCGAAATGGCGACTCGGGAGGCAGGATGCTGTCAACGTGGAAGAACGGCGCATCTTTCCGTTCGCTTTTTTTTTTTTTTTTAATGTTCGAGCTCAGAACATTTTGTCGGACAGCCGCCCCCCTGTGGAAAGTTGATCCGTGCGTGGCGGTGCGATCGCGATCTTCCCATTTGGAACAAGTTCCCGCACATAAATTTGCTCGTAGGTTAGCGCCGCCTCGGAATGACGAGCTTCATAAATCACGACGGCTGTTGTCGCTCAATTCGACAACAAAGCGCGAAAGGTGTCTCAAGTTGTTCCATAGCAAACTGGAACAAGGTTGATGGGAGCGCAGGCGCAATCCTCCTGGAACAGAAACGAAATCCCGCAAACTCTTCCCGCGGAGTTGGAAGCACATCACATTTGTCCGAATTGTCCTCGGCGACTCGGGCCAACCGCAAAAAACGAGCCAAACTTTACATTTGGCACTTGAACGACTTCTCGCGAACGATGGAAAAGCGAATCGCACCCAAAGTCGAGAATTCTTTCCTTGCACCTGCGGGTGGTCCAGTCAAACTGACACCTGGAAGTAGATAGACGAGCTCGACGGAGAGCGGTGAAGCCCCCCCTCCTACCTACTCCTGTGGCTCCGAGGCAGCGATAACGGGCAGACCTGCCACTCACCTTAGTGGAGCGAAGGGAGGGCGAGGCCGAGGGAAAAAAAATAAAAAAACGAGTCGGGAAGCCTCCAGACACATGTCCCCTTTCACGTCCAACGCCATCAGCCCTCACGGTAACACTCTGGTTGCTTTTCTGCACAGCGGGGGCGGACGAGGGGGGGGAGAGTGAGGTTAGATTAGCAGACCGCGCGGACCCTGCGGGGCTAACTGCTAGCACGCCTTGAATGCCACGGCGGTCAGTCAACAAGCCGGGGGTCCCCCCGCAGCTCTCGCCGGCTTGGTGTCAGATCCCAGATGAGAGGTGATGGAAATCCGCAGTTGGGCGAGCATCAATTCACGTCCAACCGCCTGTTTGAATTTCGCCCGCTTCGATTTATTTCTTTTGAAGGTCCCATTTCCTTTGATGACTTGCGGAAACGCTCCACGACGCAGTTCCGCCTTGTTCCGACCGGCGTCGAGCAAAACCCGCAGCGTTCGCTCCGTAGGCCTCCCAGCCTCAGCGCTGCATCCGGTTTTTATTCCTCTGGAGCAATACCGCGACACGTCGACGCTATTACCATCGGATTAATGTCAAATCAGCCACGGGTCCATCTTGCCTGAAGCTCCACGTAGGCAGTAGAACGCCGTTTTTGTTCCAGCGGATGATTGACGCTGTGAAATGGATCCAGGTTTTTTTTTCTCTCCACCCGTCACGTATTTTTATTGAGCCGGACAAATTCTGGCAATCAGACCGCCGCCATTGTATCGCTGTCGGAATGAATGGAGCGCGTGAAGAGACACGTCGTCGTTACGCGGCGGCTGTGTGTTTCCCCCTTTTCCTGTCTCCTTCACAGTCGGCGGGCCGCCCTGTCGTCTACCTGAGTGACAAGCTGCGTTTGCTTGACAAAAGATGCTCGGAATGAGTCATCAGACGTTTTTTTTTTTTGGGGGGGGGGCGGGAGGCTTAGCTGCTGCCAAAACTGACTGCTGTCATGACCAGAGGATGTTCTCAAAGCAAGGCGGGGACACTTGTGCCATTTGCGCTCGATCCGTTTGGAGTTCCTGCAACACACGTTGATGCCCGTATTCCGAAAAATGGGGCCGTGACCTTGGATGACATTGCCGTCCGTCCCACGCAGCTCGGGTCAGAGCACAGTGACACTTTACTCAGCACTTCATTCTGGATGCCTTCCAAATGCGGAGGCGTTGAGCCGCCATTGTGCCACACGCTTAGCGCACCGCTTCACTGCGCCGCTATACCCTCTCGGAATCCAGATTCCGTTGCCGAGCGAGCGCGCCAGTCGCTCTGCGCGGTTATTGTTTGGTTCGTCGGAGCCCCGCGACAAATTGATTCCGCGCAGAGTCCGATGAAAGTTTTCAATGTGCCTTTTGTTGGCTCTCGCTGGCAAAATGTAGCCGCAGCGAGTGGGTAATCCCGTGGGTTTTTCGCACCGGAATGGCTTCCCCGACTGCGTAGCACCTTCTGGTAGACCCGCTGAGCGTGAGATGAAACACACACACTGGCCGCGGTATTATTATTATTCCCATCGTGCTTATTTTGGTGTCAGTATGTCACACATTCTGCACTTTTTAGTCTCTGAAGGGCCGGAATGAGATGCCTTCTTGTTTTTGTGTGAGTCATACATGAGTGGGTGTCAATCAGGGGGCCAAATAGATCCGTCACCTTCCCCGACCACTCTCAGGCAAAAAAAAAAAAATGAAGTCAGCCCGGCAGCGGAGGCCCATTGTGTCGTGCTAATGTGATAGCGGAGATTAGCATTGTAATCCATTTAGCATAGAGCGGCTAATCCCCTTTCATTGGCGTGGAAACGCAATCAGATAATGTTGGCTACCGCCGCTGTGGCTGCCTTAATGATTGTAAGTCTGATGAAACATTAACGTGAGGCTGTATTAATGACGAAACGTGGATGGCGGCTAGCGATCGACGGACTCGGGAGGAAATGAAGGGGAGCAACGTAAACCGAGTTTGCAACTCTCTCCGTTGCTATAAAAAAAAAAAAAAATAGCGTTTATAACTGCGATCGAATTCGCTCCACTTGCTGCTTATGAGTCCACCCGGCATTTGAATCTTCTCGATTCAACCGTTTGACATGCCAAAAGCTGACGGATCGCACGTCGGTGACCTGCTCTCGCGCTTCCTTCCAGATCCGAGTGGACGGTTCGTCGCGGGCCCTGCAGTACGAGACGGTGCAGGCGGTGGAAAGCGGACCCATCCTCCGAGACATGGCCTTCTCCTCTGATCACCACTACCTCTACGTCATGTCCGAGAGCCAGGTGAGACGCCCAGTTTCAGATGTTCACAGATGTTTGTGTTGTTCGCAACCACTGGAAGCTGAAACGCGGAGCCAAATAGCAACACTCCGCCTAATGGACGCCCATCGGGGGCAAAAAAAAAATAGTACCTCACGAAGTCTGCGGACATGTGACTCAGCGTTGCGACCCTCATGTTTCTCTCGATGGTCTCCATCAGTCCGAAAGCTTTGGAGTGTGTCATGAACATTTCCCAGAGCGTTATGAATCGGAATGGAATTGGGCTGAAGATCAAAATGACGACCTCAAGGCAGGAAGGGAGAGAAAATGCCAAGGCGGAGACTGGGAATGAGTGCAGTAGGTCCAATTAGGATTCCGTTTTGTCATGGAATCCAATTATCAGTTCTGCAAATCTGTTAACCGGCAAAATTAGATTCCTTACTCCTATCTCTCTCGGAATTTAGCATCCATAATTGGGCTCCAGGAAGACGACAGTGTATCGCATTAAAATGATTACCATTTCTTAATTTCCTTCTCTTGCCTTTGTGTTCAATTCCCTCACGTCCCATCTCGCGTTACAAATTTAGCCACTTCAATTAGCGCGCATTGGGAAAATAAACACTAAGTGATTGTGGCCGTCCAGTTTGACAGTGGGAGTGGCTTCCGGGTAATTAGTCTATTAGCCTAGTTAAAAGCGCCCTCCTTCCTGAGTGTTTTGGGAGGCCCATCTGGGAATATTCAAACAACACTGACAAAAAAAAAAAACACACCAGTACGATCAACTTTCGTTGCACGCAGATTCGCAGACCTGATGCGGCAAACAGGATTAAAAGCAGCCTGAGACGTCAATAAGACGAGGCTCCATGCTGCGTCCGGGCACCGAACGGAAAAAGCAGCTCGCGACAGGATGGCGACAACAGAGCGGGTCGATTGAGCTCCACCCGCGTTGTTCTTAGCGCCCCCTTGGAATGTCCTCTTTTGATTTAGTTGTTGCTAGGCCGATACGGAGAATTTTGCGGTCAAAGTTCAGAATTCGGACAGCAAAGAGCATCGCCCATCCGTCCAGTTTATGCTAGCAATCGGACGAAAACCTCTCGAACTAGAAAATGGCTAAGATGACCCGAAAATGGTTTCTGGAAACCAAGATGGCAGACTTCCTGGTTCTTCTCAGGGCCTGGCTTCCCTTGAGACTTTTTTTTGTGGGCTTCCCGTCGAAGCGACGGCTCAGCGCCGCGCTGTTGGCGCTCAATTATTGATATTCCGTGCAGCAAATGCAGATCTGTAAGTGTGAATTATTGAGAATGTGTACTGTACTGAGGTGAGATCGTTCAAAGTCAACCGCTTCCTCCTCCCGAGGGAAATCCCGACAACTGATTCGAGGCGGAATCAAAGCTTTTTAGTGTCGGTGTTCTTTTAATTTCCTCCGGACTCATGAAGGTGTTTAGATGTGGCGTCCCAGTTGGGTCTAACGAGGAAGCGGAACACAGGCGGCGACACGCGTCAAGCCGGCGAAGGGGGGCGGGGGGGGGGGTGGTTGGGCGACGTTCTCGTCGGCTAACTCAAAGCGTCGAGTTTTACCTTTTGTCCTCCCTTTTAATGGCCTCTCATTGTGCGCTCCCTCCACTGAAACTGCTTTCACACACACTTTGAAAGCAGAAGCAGACGCGGGGAGCTTTATGAGGCAATGTCCGCGGGAATGCCTGACGCGATTGAAATGGTTGAGATGAAGGTCATTGTCCAGATATTTTACAAGCGGAGAACGACCCAGTCTCCGTTGTTTAGGACCGAATTAAGATGCAGATATGTGACTGTCGAGTCATAGCTAAACCTCGCGCGATAACGTTCCAAGGACGGGACATTTGGAGATCAACCACGGTGTTCTCCAATTTATGTTTTTATTCATAGAGGAAAGAGAAGATTATAATCATAAAAATCAGGATAGTGGACGTAAAGAGGGAGGAATGTAGCCCGGCGCTAACTTGCCGCAAGCTAGTGCAACAAAATTGTTAAGCTAACGTAGAATGTCAACGCGTGACTGTAATGGTACTGAAGCCAAGGGACTAACTTTTTCAATCTTTATTTGTTCGTATTAATGGTTCTCCTACTCTGACGGAAAACAAAGCTCAATCGAATATCCTCCCACTCGAGCGTCCATTTGAGCGGCAAGGGAACTGAAAATGATTGATCCCGTCCCAATCGTTTGTCACGCCGTGACAGTCCCGACGGGCGGGATGGATGCGCCTTCCTCACTTGACCTTTTCAGGACGTCAAGCGAAAACAATAACACACGTGCGGCCTCCGTTAAGCCGCTTTACGATACGAAACCAAGCGTGACGGGTTTTGCGGCCGACGTGGACGCAAGCAGGACAACGTCGGAGAGATCCGGGCCGTGGAGTCGTTCAATTGTTTCCTACTCCGACGTGAAAGTGGTGATGAAAAGTCGACTTGTGTTGAATCTCAGCGCTGATGGAAGCGTGGCCGGTGATTAATTCTGATCTCTGCGACGCGCCGTGGCGATAGCAGCGGGTCGTCCATTATTATTCCCACCCATCGCCGTTGATATAAATAATCATTCCGCCGTGATGGTAGCCGATCCACCGGCAGTAATGAGCAGTGCGGTATCAAATTGGAGACATGCGCTACGCATACATTACTCGCGCAGCATTGAGGGGGCGGGGGCTATTGTTACATTACATGGCGTACATTATCTTATTATTTGCTCGCCACCCGCTTACGTCAGTCACGAGTTGGCTCACGGGAGACCCAAGTGTCGCTTTTCGCGTTTGGTGCTTTGCCGCAGGCGCAACGTGTCCAAATAAAAAAAAAAATCTCGTGCATTAAGGAAACAGGCGGAGTGCTGGCCAAAAATGGCGGGAGGGTGGTTTTGCCCACCGTGATCTGATAGCACAGTGGGAAAAAAAAAAAAAGAAATGCGATGTGAACATCGGCATTGACTGAATGATATCAAGAGCCAAGCTCCGGAACCGAGAGTTGACTTTTCGGGGGCATCTGAATGCGTGCCCCTCAAGTGGGCACATCTGCCAGCGACCAAGTGTTAAATTATAAAGATAGGGCGCTATTGTTTGCGGCGGTTCCGACTGGCTGATCGCGGCATAACAAAGCCCAAAGATGAGGGCGACGCGGGTGCAAGCGTCGCCGGGAGATTTGGGGTTTCATAGCCGCTCGTGATAAGAGCGCCAACACACACGAGTGACACAATGGCCTTTATTTTTTTTGAGTGTGTCGGACCCCTCGTGTGCACCGAGCGTCAGCGTCACTTGTTCGCCCCTGCGATTCCATCTCAAGCTCATTCCTTTTATCTGGCTAATGCAAATAGGCCTCGGCGCAGCGGGGGGGCAAAACACACCGGTTGCTTCACACACACGCTAAGAAGCACCCCCATTGTTTTTCATGCAATAACATGCGGCATTCCTCTTGACTTTGACATAGAGCTGCACCCCCCCCCCCCCCCCCCCGCGGATCCAGAATCCGCTCGGCTGTAAGCAAGCATGCGTGTGGATAGAGACGAGCCGAGTGGTGAAGTGTAGCTTTTTGTTTCTCCAGTCAGGTGCCTGACATCTGCCATGTCTGCGTTCCAACAGACGCCTTGAAATTTCAGGTGCAGAGTAAGCGAATGTGTAGCATTGATCCAGTGTGCTGTTAGAGGAAGCGATACGGTTGGCGCGTGCTTGCCAACAGCATTCTGCGCCCGGGCTTGTGTGCTTCGTTTTCAAACAGACAGACCTCCAAAGGTTTTTCTCACAACCCCGTGACGACCTGGCCTCATTTTGTCGCCACCGAGCCACGGCGGTCACCCTCCCGATGACGGCTCATTAATCAAAAAGGGCTAGTGACACCTGTTAATGCCAGATGCTGTCGCCGTGGTAACAAGAACAGGCGACAGCCCCGCCCGCCGGCCCTCGGAACCCGAAGGCAGTCGGTTATGATTCATTGGCAAATTGGCAAAACATCTATTTCGGGTTGTACAATAAATCACAATATTAATATTATTATTTTGCAGCTTTCCAGGATGCCCGTGGAAGCCTGCGGTCAGTACGCCACCTGTAGCGAATGTCTCGGATCAGGGGACCCTCACTGCGGCTGGTGTGTCCTGCACAACACGTAAGTGCCTGCGGCAATCGTCATTGACACCCATCGAGAGTACTCAAATAGATTCTATCACAGATCAACTTGGTTTCCGTGCAGTGGAAGGACACTCTCGGATGCTGGCTTTTATGCGCTGTTGAGCTAGTTTGCTAACTGCCATTAAAAAACATGGAATAAGGAAGAACACGACACAACAGTTGTAGTTTGTACTCACTATTTCCTGATTGTTAAAAAACAAAATGTGGGTGTTTTTGTCAGGGCTGGAACGAATTAATCGCAATCGCATTCATTTGAATGGGGAATGAAGATTTGCCATTCTATCATTGTCACAGAATAAATTAAACTCAAATCTTAAGGTACTGCTGGACTTTCACTATAAGGTAGCCAACGTGAACTGATAGTGGCAAAAACACGGTCGAGTTACCACACGCCTAAAATGTTGCGATTTGATCTTGATCAAATGTGTTCGTATACCTAGCATCAAGCAGCGAGAGCCTCGTGACAGCATGCAGACGTCCCAATTTGTACACTAAGCTGTTCACTTTCCAGCCTCAACTTGCCGGTCCATCCACCGCCGTTTTTCCATCTGTTGCGCACAATCGCACTCTTTGCCGCCAGCTGTCAAACTCCCGTTTTGTCTGCTGGGGTGCTTGCTTGATTTCCCACTCCGCTGTAAATTGAAAATGGCTTTCTCGTGTCAGTGCTAGCCCTTGGGTATAGCATGCGCGCATGGCGGTGTGCAAGTGTGTGTGTGTGTTAGCGGCCCGCATTTAGCACCTCCATCCCTGCTGGCGCTGCGAGGACACGGCGAGGGCAGAGAGATGCGCCACGCAGTGCCGAGAGGAGCCTATTGACCGAAAACTGGAGGTGCAAGGAGTAGACGAATAGACGGGTGGATTATTAGGAAATCGTATTTTGGTTTTCGTATGAATCGCGCATGCTTGTCGAAATGATTCAAGCATCCACTCAGGCAACATTGGCGCAACACCTTCTGTCAAAAGTCAGCCCTTCAAAATGAAAGAGCCAAAATAATGTGGTGAAGCTATTAGTATACTTTTGTGATTTATTTTGAAGGCGCCCTAACTTGTCAGAGTTTAGTTAGTTTTTTTTTTTTTTTTTAGAATTTTTCGTAGGGTACTTAATAAAAATGAATTGTTGTCGAATAGCAACACTGCCCTCTTTTGGCCTGGGGTGTTATTGCATGTCAATTTGTCTGTCATTCTCCACTCTTTAGATTTTGTGGGTGTGTGCGCGCGCACGCAAGAAGACCATTAGCACTCTGGACATGCTCCTGGCCACACAGCAAATGGGTGTCCACAGATTGGCCTGTCACACTTAGCCTGATAGAATCTGCTCATCTCCTCAGCCGCCACTTCACACACACAGACACACACACTCGCGCACACCAAATCTGTGACCAGGCAAGACACGACTGCCTGAACACGCCACGTGTGAATGGATACAGGTACAAAATGCAATCGGTTCTATTTAGCAGAGTCGTTATTTTGCGTGCGCCTGCCTCAGAAGTCGACCGTATACAAATTTGAGCGTGGGCAGCCACTTTTCATCATCAGTCGCGTGTACCTAAAGCCTCAAATGCTCCCCCCCCCCCCGTCTCGAAATAACGGCATGAAGGGTAGCGCCGAGTTGCTTTCAAATGTCCTCCCGGATAGTTGTGCTGCTGTTTCTCAATCAACCTTGAAGCCACCTCGCCGGTCTCAAGCGTAAACAGCCTTTTCTTCGCTCTGGATCAGCATAGGCTGTATTTACTCTATAGATCGGCGAGTGAAGCTGCGAGAGCCGAGGGGAAGAGGAGAAAGGCAATCAATGAGGAAATCAACAGGAGTGGGTGCTGTGTGTGTGTGTGTGTGTGTGTGTGTGTGTGTGTGTGTGTGTGTGCGTGTGTGCGCGCGCGTGCAAGTCAAGTCATTGTCCTTGACAAGCACTCAGCGTTGATGTAGAAACGGCCCTCAACACTCCCTCCCTTTGCTTTGACGTTGAATGCATGTGAGTGTCCACGCCCACTAAAGCGCAGCTGCACGCCGAGCAGACACGCATTGGCAAGAGTGCATTTACTATGATTTTTTTTTAAAATAATAATACGTTTAATACACTTTTAAAACTGCAGGGTCAAAAATAACCGTATTTTAGTCAAAATCCAAGACCCAGGATGAGGCGTCAATTCAACCCAACTTTCTGGGTGCATACACAGATGCTATGAGCTAGTTTGTGGCGTTTCATATTATCTGTTAGCATTAAGCTATCTGACCTCTTCTAATTCTCTTTGTTTTATGTTTAGTTTGACAATAATGCTATTTTATTGCAAACAATTCAAGGAAAGTACTTTGAAATGCCCTATCCATACTCTCCGTCTCCTCGACGTCCATCCACACGCCCAACTCCTCTTCCCATATGTTGCATCGAAGCCCATTCTACTTCCAGCCTGTCAGCTGTCAGTCACGGCAGCGGCTAACTAGGCTGTCAAGTCGGCCGTCAAGCGTGACGGGCGGACAAATTGGACGGCGCTTTTGCCCAAGTTGCATTGTCGACGTACGTGAAGGCGCGTCTGCCTGTCGCTCTCAAGCGATGCTAATGCTGTGATAACTTGCGATTAGTCATTAATGATCTAGATCTCTCCCTTTGGCCTGAGAATATTCCCACGGCGGTAGTCTATATATTTTCAGGCCTTCTCTTTTTTATCAGTAATCAACTGCACAAATGCACCGCAACAATCTCGCAAACAAAATGGCGGCATCCAACTTGCAAGTCATGCCGCCGAGCGTCTACTCGCCCAAATTAAAAACGTATTCCCTCCCCGGGACGTCTCGGCTGCTGTCAGATGAATAACCTTTTCCGCCGGCAAGAAAAAAATAAAAAATAATTGGCAGATGCGTCGGATGTTTGTTCTCGGCGCCACGGTCGGTCATGGCGTGTCTCAGCGCTCTTGCTCATCCGTTACCCCCGCGACCGGCGCTCATTACCGACTTATGCTAATTAAAACCCGCCACGGACTAATTGTGTTTGGTCAGGCTGGAATCAGACACTTGCGTGCTTTGTCGGCGAAAAGAGGAGCACCTAAAGGGGAGTTTTTCCAACCGCGAGCTAAGTAAACACACTTACAAATCCAAACAACCATTTAACAGCTAGCTTATGGTTGCTCGGTTTTGTCGACAAAATTGGCGATGAAATTCGAGGAATTGATAAATGTCCCCAGAGTGCGGGTGGGGGGTGTCAGGAAGTCACCTGGTGTCACCTGTAAGCCCCCCCCCCAAGTCCACCCTACCCTCCACCTCTTGCCGAGCGCTGGGGTGAGCTGAGGGGAAGGGACATGCGTAAGAAGTGACAGGGGCGTCAGGATGGAACGAAGTTGCCTCTCTGCTGTCACACACACACACAAAGTGACGTGGACGGGATGGGAGGGCTGCCGCCGATTTGGTGTGGGGGGGGCTTTGATGTCAGTTGGCTGTGCTTCATCCGCCCCGAGCGGCGGACGAGACGTAGCGGAAAAGTCGTCAAACTGCCGGAGTAAATAAAAGTGATCACTCAGTGGGGAAATTGATCGTATCGTGTTGACGATGTTAATATTTACCCGTTAAAATGCATCACGGCCGACGTGTGGATATCTAATCCAGTCTGCGGGTATCGGATTCTAACCCAAACCATGCTGCAAAAATCAATACCTGAGGTCAGGCCGTGTTTGCATACAATGCGTATTATGGCCGGATTGGTTTTCATAGAAGGCGATCAATACGCCCGCGCTGGATCAATACGTGGGTGTGTTGTTATTTGGCGCACTCAAAACACAGGAAAGAGCACCAACTATCTTGCCTTTCATGGGCAGATAGAACCGGTGTGTGTGTGTGTGTTGGGGTGGGGGGCTTCCAAGCCTCATCATAGCCCCATTACGAGCGGCCATATGACCACTACATCACGGCAAAGATGTCGTCGATGCGAGCGCTCGCTCTGTTGTGCTAGCCGATGCTTTCAGCGCTAATGCTAAAGCTACATTCTCGAAAGATGAGTTTAAGTCTCAATTTTTGGACAACTGATGGAAGAGATGCACTGCCTTATGTTCCGCCGTGTGCGTGCGTACGTGCGTGCGTGCGTGCGTGCGTGTGTGTGTGTGTCCACAGTGGGGTCACGGCCATTGGGCCAGGTAATGACTCTCCCACGGGCCCCTCCATGCGTTTTTGTGCTATGGGGACCAGCACTCAAAGATAGCGTCGCTCTGTGTGTGTGTGTGTGTGTGTGTGTGTGTGTGTGTGTGTGTGTGTGTGTGTGTTGTTTAGTGTGAAAATAGTATCGCACACAGTCCGAGGCTATTAGCACAGTATGTATGGCATTTTTCCATGCACGCCGTGTGCAATAATGCACAGGTTAGATCCTAATTGGCTTCACGCTGGTAAGCACAGTGCTTTTTTTTTTTTGGGGGGG
>CAAKHF010006866.1:12359-31791 GCA_901007745.1 Hippocampus kuda
GACAGATCCCATCCGTGGCCTTCTCACCCACTCCCGCTCTTAATTGTGTCACCTTATCAAAGGCCCCCCGGCTGAGAGCGAGTGCAGATTAGTCTCCATTCAGAGCCAATCGAAACCTTTCAGATCGCCGCGACGCCTGTTAGGCGGCGGCAGTCAGTCAAACGGTCACTTTGCCCCACGACGGTCACGATTGTACCCCATCTAAACCGCTTTTTGGATGGAAATATACAGACAATTGTTTAGCCTGGGTGATTTTTTTTTTTTGGCGGGGGGAGGTTAGGGGTGTGCGTCCCTCCAATGAAAGACGAATCACAGACCACCTGCTGTCGTATTAGCTGGAAAATAAACCTCCACCTGCACTTGGCATTACCCATGAATGCCACTCATTAAAACCTTCCCAACGGCCCCGCTCCACTTCCACATATAGAGCCGCCATTGTTTTTAAAACACACACCTAAGTCTACCGGGGGTCCATTTACAGACCACCGTAAAGAGTATCTCCCCCACACACCCCGTAAAGGCAAAACGAAGAATGTTCCCAGCATTGCCAACAGGTGTGTTTTTTTTTTCCTCTCTGCAGGTGCACCCGAAAGGAGAAATGCGAGCGCTCGTCCGAGCCTCGCCGCTTTGCCTCCGACATCAAGCAGTGCGTGCGCCTCAGCGTGCACCCCAACAACATCTCGGTGTCGCAGTTCAGCGTGACGGTGAGTCCACGTCGGGTTTTTAATGTTGCCATTCGGAAAAAGAAGATGGATTGACACTCTGCGCTCGTTTCTGATTAGTGGCCGCTCTATTACACGGATCGCACGGCGCTGCCAGCAGCGACGCAATTCAAATCCCGGCTGTGCAAATGTGCTGTCCTGTCCAATGAAACACTCATTAACATAGACATAGTATTTGCTTGGCATTGTATCGGGATGCTTGGCAGCTAAACGCAGACCCCTGGATAGTTGATTGTCGGCCCTCCACGAGCATTTGAATACCACGGCGGCATGTGGGTTTAGTTTGTTCCGTCCAAACACTCATCTCAAATCATCTTTCCACACTGAAACGAATGGAAATGTTTTTAATCCGTTCCATCATCCCCCCCCCAAAAAAATTTTGTCAGGTGTCTTGTTTTTTTTTCCATAAGGCCAAACGATCTTTAAAAAAAGATCTAATTGCATTTTTTTCACTCAAAACACACATTTATTTTTTTCTTCCCATGTATATTGTAATAAACGCAATAAATTACCCTTGATTAACCCTTTCAGGCGACAACGGTTACTACGGTGGACAGCTGATCATGTTATCAGGTTACATGGTGCATGAAAGGGTTAAAATGAACAATATCAGATTTATCCCCCCCAAAAAATTCCACCCAAACACTAGCAGGGCTTAAACATAAGTCAGGAAGTCATAAATCAGATTCCAGCAATCGTGCAAACAGTGATGATGTAAACATGCGGACTGCACTTTAGCACTACACGATTTTGGATAAAACTACCCAAAAAAAGCCTACCAACTGACTGAAACGAAGCATATTTTCTTTTTAACCCTTTCAGGGACAGCGGTTTACGACAGTGGACAGCATATCATGTGATCAGGTGCATGAAAGGGTTCATTGTAAACGCTTCAAAAAAAAAAAAATTCAAACACAGCGGCGTTGCTCACATTTCCATTTCCCCTTTGGGCCTTCAAGATGGTTTGCGCGTGAATAGCCAGCGTGCACCCTTGTACGATACTATTTGATTTCCCGAGGTCGGGCCTGAATGATCATTTCCCATCTGTGTTGCTCCGGGGGTCACGCACACCATTGTTGCTTTTCCACCTCTGCGCCACTCTAATGGTATTCATAGACTGCGTGTGCATGGCTTTCATGATGTGTGTGTGGGTGTGCGTGTGGGTGTGTGATCGGGCTCATTCCCAGCCTCCGCATGAGTGTTTAACCTTTTCCCAGGGTGGAGTTTCAGCCTAAGGCGACGCCGCGCTTCCCCCCCCCCCCCCAGTGGACGACGGCAGGGCCACAAGGCGGGACGAGACGTCCTCCTTCACCTTTCTTTGACTTCGTATTAGGAAGATAACACGACGGGATTGTTATTATTGTTGTTGGTTGGAAAAGAGGGCGAGAGAACTTGTCGGAGATGAAGGCCTAGACCCCGCCCCCTCCCGACTTCATTAAAGCGCAATCTAAAAACAGCTGAGCTCGGCCCTTTCCTTCGTTGCTGAGGCAGCTCTGGCCGAGTGTGAACAGGCCTCACCGCAAATCAAACCGGTGACCGATGACCGCCGCGGACCGCGCTCGTCCCATCAATATGTATATTCCGGTCTTGACCCCCACCGTACACCTGCTTCCTCCATATTCAAGGACGCCCCCGCACAAAGTCCAATAGGTGCTGAGCTGATGCAGCTTTTGCAAGTCATGAGGGGAAATCTGCATCCCTTTCATCCCCAACATCCACTTTTTTTTTTCTCTATATTTCCTTGGAAGACACCTAAAAGAGTTTACAAGCTTGTCTGAGTGTGCAAAACAACTCTTTAACCCAGTGGTGTCAAACATACTGCCCGCAGGCCGGAGCCGGCCCCCGAGGAGGTTCAATCAGGCCCGCAGGATAATTTCAAAATGCATAAAAGACACGGAATGAATATTTTTAATAAGATGCAATTCATACATTGTCCGCTTGGGGGCACACTGTTTTCTCTTTAGTTTGTAAAGTTTAGGCAGGGATTACATTTAGATCTTATATGCACGTGTAAATGGTTTTAAAAATCATTTTTTTCTAAATCTTGTTTAATCTTAAAATGCATGCCTATATTTTTCAATACCAATTGTAAATTTGTCGCAGGAAATTGAAGGTGTTTCATGAAATGTTCAGTAAAAGATATGTTCATTAAATGTCAACATTTTCCTCATGTTCTTTTGCTTCGCTACACCAAAACAAAGGAAAGAGATGATATTTTGGTTATTTAGAGCAGAGTATGGTATAATTGTAATGAGTTTGACACCTCTGCTTTAACCCTTTCGGGGACAGCGGTCACTACAGTGGACAGCTTATCGGGTTATCGGGTTACAGGTTATCATACCGAACGAAAAAAAATGCCCGTCACAATTTTCCCTCTGTTTCTTCCAAAAGTTGGTCCTGGAAGCTCACAACGTGCCGGAGCTTTCCGCGGGGGTGAACTGCACCTTTGAGGACCTGGCGGAGATGAACGGTCTGGTGGAGGGCAACCGCATCAAATGCTTCTCTCCGGCCGAGAAGGAAATGCCGCGTGTCGTCGTCGACAAAGGTAAAAGAAGCGTGGACAGCGAACTAATTAGCCAGTTTTTGGTTGGCGCGGGGAGAGAAAAGGAGCCTGGGAGGAATGGGAAGTTAGCGTTAGCAGCCTTCAAGGTAACTTTTAGGGAGGTTGGTAGGGGGGGGGCTAATTAGAACAGATCCACTGTCTGGGGTGCTTTACTTTGATTGATGAATGATTCCCTCTTTGTTAGCCAAGCTGGAAGAAAGAGTGGGCCGCGTCGACAGTGGCGAGGTGACCCCCGCGTGCCAGCGCGGGCGCGTGTGTGTGAGTGTGTATCATGAATTAAACATGAAGCCCTTCATTAGCGCCTGACAAAAGGACACAGACGAGGTACAGCGTTTCATCGCATTCCCGCTTTTAGCTCGTCTGAGACTCCCTGAAAAGACTTGCTTTCCATCCCTGGGGGGTGGGGGGGGGGTGGACGGACGTCTTCCCACCTTATCGTCTCCTGCAAGGTTGCAGGGAGGCTCTCAGCTCCCCCCCATCCCCCTGAAGAGACCGTCGCAACAAGCGTAACACTTGCGGCGCTCCTCTGTCGGCGTGTGAACAAGTGATAAAATTCCATCGGCCCGGTTGTGTTTTCTCCAGGCGACCACCAGATCGTGCAACTCTATCTCAAGTCCAAGGAGACCGGCTTGGCGTTCGCCAACACCAGTTTTGTATTCTACAACTGCAGCGTGCACAAATCGTGAGTCTGAACGCCTTTGTCGCATATTTCGCTTTTGAACTGGATCGCCGAAGCGGGCACACGGATTCACAGTGAAACTCCTCTACAACAAAATCATGTTTGCAGCAAGACATTTTTCACAACAGGGGTTTTTTCACTGTCGTAAATTTGTTCTCAGATGTAAACACACACACACACAGTAGAGGTCGCTGTGAATCTCGTCGTGAGGCAAGAGCAGAGAAAAAGATTTCGTATAACGCAACGGGGTTTTTTTTTCGTTGTATGGGGGGCAGGAGAGTGGGAATGGTGTTCATGCATGAAGATTTTTTCACACTAGGGGCTATTTTCGCCCATGTAGGTTCACTCTATTTTTTTTGTATTTGTTCTCCTTTTAGGTGTTTGTCATGCGTGAGCAGCCCGTACCAGTGCCACTGGTGCAAATACAGACACGACTGCACGCACGACCCGCGCACGTGCTCCTTCCAGGAGGGTCGAGTCAAAAAGCCGGAGGTGAGCTTGCAAGCCGTTCGGTCCAAACTTGCGGCTTGTTTTTTTTTTTTGGCATCGGCGCTAAAAAAAAAACAAACATTTGGCTAGCGGCGTTTTGGCTCGTGTGTTGAGCTGCTCGTTCCGGAGACTGAAAGACCTGTCAGCAATTTGGCTTGGAAGCGGAGAAAAGCTATTTCCGGGTGGCTGTCCCGATCCCCCCCCCGCCCCCCAGGCACCTTTAACGGCTGTGAATTATCCGTCATATTGGCAGCCGCCCAGCCAGAACAATACTGGAAGAGGTGGGGGGGGGGGCAAGTTGCGATTGCCTCAAATGCCGGCGATGTCTCTCTTTGATAAGAATGTGCAAAAGGAAGATTTGAGAGTGTGTCTTTCGCACTTTTTTTCCAAGGCGGGGCAGTCTTGCTGGGGAGTCGGTGGCCGGTTAATCCTCGCCCGAGGTGAGCTATGATGAAGATCAGTGGCGCCGACGTCGGTCCGGACGAGCGCGGGGGACGCGGCGGGGGCCAGATTGTCTGTTCTGATGAGCGGTCGGCTCGCCATTGTGTTATCCCGCCAATATTTCCCCGGAGCCGTTCGACCTGAGCGCACGTTATTATTTTGCCTCCTTCCCGACGTCTTCCATTATCCTTTTGAACCCCCGTCTGCTTCGTCAGGCCCCCCAGATTTTGCCGGGGTTTACTTTTCCAATTAACTCAGCCGCTGCCGGTCAATATTGACCGAGGATAATCATGTGCCAATCCTCTTTCCATTGTGTCGCCGACTTCCAAGAAAAGCCACAAATAAAGCGCGGGGCATTACGCATTTGCACATTAATGACATGCTTGGTTTTGATGAGCCGTGTTGCGCGGGGGCGGTGGGGGCGAAGCAGGTGTTTTGCCGCCTTAATGACTTTTAATTTGCTTTTTATGAACCCGGCCAATCCGAGGTCGTGCACTGGAGATTTCGGGATGCGCCGCCGCCGCCGCTCCCCAAATGGCAACAAGTCGCCGTTGATCTTTCCTCTTCCGACACAATGAAGAGATTCCCGAGCGGATTTTGGGAATAATCCCTCTGCGCTATGCTAATGATAGCCATCCCGCCTCTTTGTCCCCCACTCGGTTGAGCTCGTTGTTAGTATGCGCGGCGACGTCGCATTAAAACCTACGCCGGGCACGGAGCTGGCGCTGTTTTATTCATGCCGCCAGTGGCGCCGGGTACGCCGCTCAGACGCTTGCCAAACTTTGTCCTTCGCGCGTCTCAAGGATTTAGCCGCCGGGATTAGCCCGACAACAAAAAATATTCCCGGTCACGGCGTTACAGTGGGTATAAGCTACGTCTGTTTACCCAATTAGCGATGTTTGCCTGCCTGTTGAGCTCTCCTCGGGTCCAACTTTTTTGTTAACCGCACTACTTTTTTGAAAGACAAACAATAGCCGCTACTGCTCGGCACAAAAACAGCACTTAAGTGTGTCGCGCTGATCAATTCTGAAGCGTTTATTTACCGCAACTATATCGATCGAGATGATTTTATTAAAGCGGCTAAATGTCAACTTTAATAGCTGCTCGTTGGTAGGTGGACTGGTGTCTGTTTGTAAAATGAAAGTAATAGACTCTTAGTTTGAGGAACAGAGCCCATTTTGGCTAGCATTCAGAATGCTAGTCGAAGAGCGAGGCGCCCGTAACGAGGAGATACCGCAAATATCGAGGTGATGAGCGCACCTCAGGAGAGTGAGAGAGAGCGTCTTCGGTCGAGATCCCGGCGAGGAAACGTGCGAAAGGAGGCGATGTCGCTCATCTTCACACCTCGCCGCCGGCTCTAATTACGGGACTTGAAACTACGCCGAGAAAGAGGCCTTCACAGCTCCCACGCCGTTTCCTGTTCGGGCGCCGTCGCCGCCCTTCACACCTCCCACCAGCCTCCAATTAGCGGATCTAAGCAGGTTCCCCTGACAAGGAAGGACTGGAGCGAGGGAGTTGGAGGCATCGCTAGGGGTCAGCGCCGAGAGGTCGACCTGCGAGGGCGGCGTGGACTTGAGATTTCTTGTCTGCGGGGCTCATTATGTGCTCACCGCTAGCCTAAAAAAAGTACATGAACATCTTTTCCTACCTGTTGCTAAGCCATCGTAAGTTTACGTGGAATTCGATATCCAGATGAGCTTCTGTTAGCAAATGTAATCACGATCGTTTTTTTTGCATGGTACGCATTTACAAACTCTACCAGGGTATGGAAACTTGTCAGCACAACTTTTTTTTTTTTTAGCATAACTTTTGCCTCTCCAAGAACACAAAAAGTTTGCCTTTTTCTTTTTATCGCCGTCCTCTGCCCTCATCTCCTCGCAGCGCGAAGCCCGATGGTGTTTTTATGTATGGCGATGTCTGTGCGTGTGTGTGTGTGTGTGCGACGGGGCGTATCTGTGCCGCCCCTATTATTTATCACATCCCGAGAGTCCAGGAGGGGGTGTGAGGCAGGCGATAAACACAACTGACATTACATCAACGCAACGTCGACATTAATCTCGGAAAGGTGACGGCCGGCATCGCCACTCGCATCAGTAGCACGCACGCACAGAATCTGTTGTGTATATTATTTAGTTTGTAACATACTTAAAATTTGAAATAGATTAACATTTTATAGTGAAGGGATTTAGGATTTTTTTGAAAAAATTGTAATGTAATTAAATAATGGGGAAACTACTATTTTCTATATATATAGACACGTACTTGTACTGCATTCATTTTCAAATTAAATCCTAGTCTGAACTCATTCGTATGTTTTTTAAAATAGTTTTCTATGAAAAAAACATTAAAAATTCAATTCAATTCAAAAATAAAATGTACATTTTGTGAAAGCATTAAGTTGATTTGCCTTTAAAATCCTTGAAACAATCCTACTGCTTTAATATTTGAAAAAAAAAATTTCATGGATATGAATCAACTTCTAGATAATTATTATAAATATATATTCTAATTTTTGTCATATAGTCCTCTTTTGTATCATGTCCTACTCAGCCTACTTTTTAATTTTTAAAAATCCACTAAACCTAAATATAATAATAAAAAAATAATAGAATTTTTTTAAATTAAATACATTTTTTAAATACATGAATTAAAGTTTTTTTTTTTTTGACTGTATTACTTTTCCGACAAAAAAAAACAACAAAAAAAACCCCACTCAAATTCTGTAAGATGAATCAGGGCTATATTTGCATTTTATGGGGCACTTATTTCAAAAAAGTAATCTCCATAATCATGACGAGTGAGCCAAAGGTGCCTTTTGTGAAGCGCTCCTCCTGGTTGCCGTGGCAGCCCATGATGCGAGCGACCGCCGCCTTGCGTTGTTTCATCTCGAGGAGAGTGCTCCGTCTCTCCGCCTTCAATTTGTCTCCTTTTGTGTTTGCCTTCGGACGCCTCGTCATCAGCGCGCGGCAGCGCCATCGTCGGCCGTCTCGTTCGATTCAAAGTCGCACTCGTCTGCCTTTCGCCTCCGTCGGGCGGATCGCACGCACGGCTGCCGTTGTTCAGTGTACCGAAATGTACGTGTGCTCGCCCGACCTGCACTTAAATTCATTCTCCAAATGGAGGCAAATGAAACGCAAACACACCACCTCTCGCTCTGCGCGTGTGTCATTTATCTATAATGACTTTGTGAATAGTGTCACCCCCCTATCCACCACCCCCTCCCTCGCTGAGGAGCCATCCAGTCAGTCACTCAGGCAAACCCAATCAAGTGGCTTTTAATAAACTCCACACGAGCGTTATCGCCCGGCTGAACGTGCGCCGCCACGCCGGCTGGCCTTATCTGCTCCTTTTTTTCTTCCTCTCCTCTTTTTTTTTCCTTTCACTCTTTTTGACATGCCCGAGCTTTTCGTGTCACTTATTTTACTTCCCCGCTCTCGTTCCGTTCTTCAACTTCTCCCGCCATTGGGAATTCGACGGTTGTTAGTTGCCTTCTTATTCTACTCTTCTCCACATTGTCTTCTGTTACTGGCATTTTGGCATTTTGCCATTTCATAGCTTGGGAGAAACCAAGAATTGAAGTTTTTGTCTTGTTTCATTGAGTTTTTGTTTCCAAAGGCTTCCTAAAGTTCACTTCCTGTTGTGTTGCACCACCGTTGTTGGTTTTTTGGTACTCGACAGCCAAAGTTCACTTCCTGTTGTGTTGCACCACCGTTGTTGGTTTCTTGCCAGAGTAACTGAGCATCCACGTTTCGCCCTCTGCCTTTCCCCAGGAGTGTCCCCAGCTGCTGCCGGCCGAGCGCATCCTGGTGCCGGTCAACGTGGTGAAGCCCATCACCCTGCAGGCCAAGAACCTGCCCCAGCCTCAGTCTGGCCAGCGAGGCTACGAATGCCTGCTGACCATCCAGGGCAACGAGCACCGCGTCCCCGCCCTGCGCTTCAACAGCTCCTCGGTGCAGTGTCAGAACACTTCGGTGAGCGCTTGAGCCAACCGTCGTCTTTTTACTCGACGGCGCGTCTTGAAGTGACGGCGGCGGATTAGCATGGAAAAAGGTTTTATGGCGCTCTCGTGTTTATACAAACGCCTCTCCTCCTTATGCCTGTCCTCATCGCTCTGACTACTTGTGTGTCTGTGGGATTAGTGCGCATCATCATCGCACAATCCAAATATTGTACTTTGATTGAGTGCCGAAGGAGGGAAACTGTAATCTTGCGGTAAACGATGATTGCGACGCCAAAATAGTGTTTGAAAGGCGTTTGGTGTGATTGCTTCAGAATGTGTACAAGCACCTGTTGCATGCGGAACGTGTCGCCGACCGCATTTTGTGCCCCCCCCCCACACACACACACACACACACACTTGGGAGATAATGACGGCCACTTTCTCCCTCGCAACTCGCTGTTATTCCTTCCCTTCCACCCCACCCCTGGTTGCCGTGGCGACAGTACTTCTACGACGGGATGGAGATGAGCAGCCTTCCCGTGGAGCTGACCGTCATCTGGAACGGCGACTTTAGCATCGATAACCCCGCCCACAACAAAGGTAAACTGATAACAAACAAAACTGCCGTGCGCCTTAATTTGCTCATTTTGCAACCACGCACGTATCTCACGCGAGCACATATTTTATTTTTTATCAATGCACACATACGCAGTAGGGTCACTCCTGCCCTTGGAGTTTGTCTCCATGGCAACAGGCGGGCAGTGTGTTGAGGTGCGGCTAGTCCGGCCTGATGTTTCCTCCTGGAGTGATTAACTTGGACACGTTTTTTTTTTTCCCCTCAACCCTCTCGATCACGTTTTTGAACCGGTTGGAATCTCACCCAGTTTTTATTATCTGGTCACAAGTAGCCTGTTCCTGTTCAATGTCCATTCCCGGATCCAAACGCAGCGGATTATCTGACGTCTTGAAAAAGCAACAACCTAGGAGAATCGTCATCTCCCGAGGCGTCACGAGATGGACAGATCACACCTCCGTCTAATCGCAATTAGGAGGAAAACGTCTGGCCCGTTGCCATGGCGATCGTATGCTAAACGCGTGGAGGCGTGAGGCGCCGCAGATCATGGCATCACCGGGCGAAGAAACTCTCCCGTTTGTTGCTCTCTGCCTATTTTGCACTCATTTGTCACGGGGTTGAGAAATCTGTTTTGTCATTCTTGTCTCCCGTTGTAATGACCCTCTTCTTCTTCTTCTTCCTCTTCTTCTTCTTCTTCTTCTTCTTCTTCTTCTCATCTGACTTTCATTCTGTGCACGGCGCGCAGTCCATCTGTACAAGTGCGATGCCCAGCGCGGGAGCTGCGGCCTGTGCCTGAAGGCGGATCCTCTGTTTGGTTGCGTGTGGTGCAAAGGGGAGAACCGCTGCACGCTCAAGCAGCACTGCCCGCACCCCGAGAACCAATGGCTGGAACACAACGGCATCAACAGCAAGTGCACCCACCCGCGCATCACACAGGTGAGACTCCTCCCCGAATCCTCCTCCTACTTGGAAGGATTTGCTTGAGACCAGTTTCAGGAGATCTGGACCATGAGAAGGGGCGGCGCTACGGGGTGGCCAGAGGTGGCCACCCCACCCCTAATTTTAAGATCTATGAATTTTTCTGGCGTTTCCACATGGATGCTGTATTCTTTGACCCCTTGATACGCTTCCCCGAGTTATTTTTATGAGCCAAGCCTTCTCTGTGACAGAGTTAGCCACATGAATGCAAATGACGTGTGCATTTGAATGCACCACATAGCTCCCCACAAACCACCCTTGACCCCAGCCACCCCAGAAAGAAAAAACACATTTCTCCGTATGCCCTTGTGTTTGAGGAAGTCAGGGTAACCGGGAGGAAGACCCTCAAAAATGAGAGCCGAGATTTGAAACCCAAATCTCAGAACTGCTAAGCACGAGTCCAAGGTTAGCATATAGGGGGAGGAGATGAGCAAAAGATAGATGGAAGGATGGAGATGAAGATAGCTTGGCCATTGCCCGGTAATGTCCTCGGCACCGCCGTCCCAGAGGAGGAGGCTCCGATGAAGCAATGAGGGGGAGGCCGGAAGCAATCCCCTCCAAGCACGCTTTTTCGGGGAGGCGGCCATGCCGGAATGGAAATGTAATCCCAGATTGATGCGTTGACCTGCAACCTCTGTGGCGTTTTGGTGAAAGCCATGATGCATGAACCCTATATGCGGCACCAATGTGATTATGTCGCCGCATCAATTGACGAAATGAGGAGGGGCGGGCGGTCGGGATGAAACAGAGGAGCCTCACCACTGATTAGAAGTCATTCAAGAATCGAGAACGTGGAATGTGGTGAGGAGCTGGAGCTCATTAGGATGTGTGGTAGTTACATGAGCCCAAAGCTGGAAGCTAAAGTCCATCCATCCATCTGTGCTGAATCTAAAAACATCCAATCAAATTATACGGCGACTCATCTGTTCTCAAAACACACCCAAAAGCTTCAACCTTTGACACGCCGAAAATGATCGTAACAGTTGCCGCGGTGCTATCGTCGGGCGTCTACATCCATGTGGGGGGGGTCACATGACTGCCCGAATTATACCACGGCATGTCCATCTCTGGTTTTCAGATTACCCCCCTGCGCGGTCCGAGGGAAGGCGGCACCCTGGTGACCATTCGCGGCGACAACCTCGGCTTGGAGTTCCGTGAGATCCAGGGCAACGTGAAGGTGGCGGAGGTGGAGTGCACGCCCATCCGGGACGGCTACATCCCGGCGGAACAGTAAGCAGGCTAGCCCTTGATGCGCGGAATTTCCAAGCGCCGCGTTGACCCCGATGCCGCGCTCCGCAGGATCGTGTGCGAGATGGGCCGCGCCGAGAAGAGTCAGTACACGGGGAACGTCAAGGTGTGCGTCGGCGTCGGCGAGTGCCGGCCGGAATTCACGGCCAAGTCGTCCAAATACTACTACTTTGTGGTACGAGCCAAGCCGTCGGTTCTTCTCCCCGTGTATGACATTGTACGTGACGTGAGGATCGTATTGGCTGTCCAGATTCCGAGGATCCTCAGCATCAAGCCGAGCAGAGGGCCCGTCTCCGGGGGAACCGTGGTCAGCATCACAGGGAGCCACCTGGACGCGGGCAGCAACGTGTCCATCATGTTTAAGGACCAGCCGTGCACCTTTCTCAAGTTAGTCGCCCGCCGTCGCGTGCCCCCGTCCCGACCCCCGCCATTCAAAGCACACATAGAAAAGAACCGCGCAGACGTTCCAGGGCCGCCAGAAATCCGATTACATTCAAGTCATTGGCAAAACGAGCCGCCCCGGATTTACGATCTCCATAAATATCTCCCCCTAATGAGTTTCCGTTCCCCATCGCCGCTTTCACGTCTTCTTCAATACGGCACCGAGCTCCTTGGGTAAGTTATGCTCTCATTTAGCCGATAGGGCCGGGTGTGCTTGAGGGCGTGTCTCCGTCGTGATTGACAGCACCCAGACGCTTGCCCTCAACATCCACCACGGCCGAAAAAGAACATCACTCGACAAGCGTTCGTTTGTAATTTAATGGGACAGAAAACATGGCTAACAACTATCGGAATTCAGTCGTGGTCACTTCTAGTCCGGTGTACATCTTTTGGATGTCGCCGTGACGAAAGTAAGTCATGGAATTCCAAGATCTGCATTTTCTGAAATCCAGCATACATTCAGTTCAAGGACGGTTCATGAATCAAAGTCAGCGCGATCATGTGACCTCATGACACGGTTTTCACCCGCCGCAGGCGCGACGGCCTGTGGCTGACGTGCCGCACGCACGCCTCGCCGAGAGGCTACGGCAACGTGCCAGTGTCGGTGAGCATCGACAAGGCCCAGCTCCAGAAGGACTTGCGCTTCGAGTACGTGGAGGACCCCACCATCACCAAGATCGAACCCGAATGGAGTATCTACAGGTAAGAATCAAAGAAAACCAAATCTCGAGACTGGAGATGCCAAGTATTACATTGGGCTGCGTGATTTTCTCCCCTTCCGCAGCGGACACACTCCCGTGACGGTGATGGGAACCAACCTGGACATTATCCAAACGCCGCTCATCAGAGCCAAGTACAACAATCACGAGACACTCAACGTAAGTCGACTCGGACGGCTGGTTTCTGGTACCCCGGTGACGGAGAACGGGTCAAAAGCGGGGCGCAGTGAGCGGATTGAAATTAACAGCGGGTGATGAAATCTCATCGTAGCGCGGATGCAACGATATCCGCAAAGATTATCGGAATCTCTGTAGCCTTTATTCACGGCATCCAAAGGTCTCTTTTGATTTGACTGAAGAATGAGAGATCAAAAAGGGGATGACGGTATCCACGCGACATCACGATTTTTCAAGGTTGTACGTCCAGTTCGTCAAACTCACGCGGCGGCTATGCCTTTTGTGCAAATAACGCCGTCGACTTTGAGCGAGGACACATGACAGCGACGTCTGGCAGACCTTCTTTTCAGATGTGTCCACTGTGACGTTCAAGGACCCAATTAAAACCGCAGGCGCCGGTCGGAGCGGCTTCACGCTGAAGGTTATTGTTGCCGTCTCGACGAGGGCCTTTTCTTGCCTCGCTGTCATGACACTGACGGTTCCATACAGGCATGTCAGAAAGAGCCGTCTTGTTTTTTTGAAAATGCGCTTCACAAATAGCTGCGAGCGGAAGAGAAAGTCCGGAGCCCAAAAAGGGAAGCGTGTCAAGTCCTTCCCATCTTGTCGCCTCCAGTTGTGCCAGGTTCTGAGCCCGACGTCCATGCAGTGCCAGGCCCCGGAGCTTCCCATCAGCCTAACCCAGCAGCAGGAGGCGCCGGAGAGGCCTGACGAGTTTGGCTTCAAATTGGACGACGTACAGGCCGTCATGGCGCTGAACAACACCAACTTCATCTACTACCCCAATCCCGAATTTGAGCCTCTCAGTGTGTCCGGAGTGCTGGAGATTAAACCCGGATCGCCCATCATACTCAAGGTACATTTACCGTTGCCACGTGCGTGTTTTCGGGGTCTTGAAAGGTTTTATTTTTTTTCTTTGCTTTCCTGCAGGGACGGAACTTCTTGCCGCCCACCAGCAGCGGAAACGGAAAGATGAACTATACCGTTCTCATCGGAGAGAAGCCTTGCATGTTGACGGTGTCTGACAGCCAGCTGCTCTGCGAGTCGCCCAACCTGACGGGACGCCACAAAGTTCTGGTGAGTCACTGCGGCGCAAATCCATACTGGGACAGATGAATGTTGCCTTCTGTGTATCTGCGGCGCACGCTCCCAGACAGACTGATTGTCCGTGTGGTTGTCGTTGCTGCCCACAAGACAAACTAATGAGCCGTCTGTGCGGATTTGAACCGTGTGAAACTCAATTTATGGCCACTTTGCTCCAAATGCTTCCTGCTGTCTCCACCTGGGCATGATTGCTATGAAACAATGAGAGAAGCAGAAGTTTGCACACATTAGATTTGAATCAATATGTCTGTCTTGGAGCAAATTAGACAAATCGTGTGAAGAAAAGTAGTTTGTCTTTTATCTTTGGCACAATCAAGCCAATAAAGAATCTGTGTTATTTGACAGGAGAAGCGGCAACAAAACAGACCGAAATCCTAAAATTAGGGCGGTGGGGAGACAAACTCTTTAGTGGCATAATAACACAGTATATTGTCAAGAAAGTCCACTCTGAGATGCATCTTCGCTTTTATTAGACAAGAGATGCGGCAATAAAACAGGCCAAAATCCAGAAATCAGGAACTGAGGCAGGGCAGGAAATGAACTTTCAATTGACCTCATAGCACAGTAAACTGTCCCGAAGTGGAACAAGCAGTCGCCGCCGTCGTCAGTCATAAACCGGCCCATATTGTGTCCTCAGGCTCGCGTGGGCGGAATCGAGTTCTCGCCCGGCGTGGTCCACATCACGTCGGACAGCCCGCTCAGCAGCACGGCCATCATCGGCATCGCGGCGGCCGGGGCCATGCTACTCCTCGCCATCGTCATGGTGCTCATCGCCTACAAGCGCAAGTCGCGCGAGAGCGACCTGACGCTGAAGCGGCTGCAGATGCAGATGGACAACCTGGAGTCGCGGGTGGCGCTGGAGTGCAAGGAGGGTACGAGACTCATGCGCTGAAGTCTTTTTCACCACCCACGGACCTTGTTTCATGCCCCGCCTTTTTTCCTCCACCCCCGTTAGCTTTTGCAGAGCTACAGACCGACATCCACGAGTTGACGAGCGACTTGGACGGCGCGGGGATTCCCTTCCTGGACTACAGGACGTACACCATGAGAGTCCTGTTCCCAGGAATTGAGGAACATCCTGTACTCAGAGACCTGGAGGTATGCTTCATCTGTCTCGTACATGTGGCGGGTTTGACTTTGTGATTCTCGGTAAGCCCAACCTCGGGAGTGCATCCTAATAGAATGGGACACCTTGTTAAAAATCAAATTAAAAGTCAAGTAGGTAGAAATGGAAAGAAAAATATCTCGTAATGTATCCCCAGCTGTAACGTTGATTGACAGCCGTAATTGGAAGGAGTCGTCTTGTTCCATTAAGGCGATGATTGACCCCCATTCCACTGGCCCTCAAGGTTGGGCACTCCGTCCCTTGATGAGAATTTGCCAGTAATAAGCAATATTAATTAGGCTTTAATTGGGATAAATGTCAACCCGCGCGGAATGGCGAGCTGCGACGGCAGGCTAATGAAGGAAGCAGAAGGCTGCTCTTAGGTGTTTGACGTCCACCTAATTGTTATTGATGTGTCGGCAGGGGTGACAGAAATAGCCCAGGTGATGGAAAGGATACGGTGAAATTCCAGCGTTTCCCGTGGAACCGTACGCAAGCGCCTTTGTGTGCTGATGAAAACACAAAAGCCAAACTTGTCACACGCAAGCTGACAGCTGCGCGCACAGGCAAAAGGGACGAGGCGTCACCACGAGGCAGACGTTGAAAAGCCCGAAACTCCGTAGGTGCTCGTTACGAAAGGAAAAGATGGAGGTCGGAAGCTCATGCGGCAAGCGCGGCGGCTGGTATAAACGGCGCGGGGACGCGGCGGGTTCCGCTTTGAATCGGCAACGCGGGCGGCTTCAAAGCCTCTAAACGTGCTCTCGAGAGGTTCGCCGTTTTTATGACGCCGGCGAGATGCGTCGAAGCGTCTCGCTTTAGAACCTGCCCATATTTCTTCTACTTGGACTTTATTTTCTTTTATTGATACCTGAATGGAATTAGCCCCCCCTGGCGACTAAAGCTAGCATGTTTGTTTTCTCCTCCCATATGAGGCCGCTTGTTCTTGTACTGGTCCGCTAACGCGCGTTAGCATTTTTTTTTTGGTACAGGTGCCAGGCTACCGCCAGGAGCAGGTGGAGAAGGGCCTGAAGCTGTTTGGCCAGCTGATCAACAACAAGGTCTACCTGCTGTGCTTCATCCGCACGCTGGAAGCGCAGCGCGGCTTCTCCATGCGCGACCGCGGCAACGTGGCCTCGCTCATCATGACGGTGCTGCAGAGCAAGCTGGAGTACGCCACCGACGTGCTCAAGCACCTGCTGTCCGACCTCATCGACCGCAACCTGGAGAGCAAGAACCACCCCAAGCTTTTGCTCCGCAGGTAGCACCAGGAGTACTTTGGTCCATTGATAGCTTACGTCTGGGAGGGGGGGAGAAACCTAGATCCTCTTCTTTTTATTTGTCTGAATTTATTCCCTCGCCTTGTCTGCATGACTTCTGTCAGCATCTTTATTTCTAGCCCCCCCTCCTCTGCCTCCCCATCCCTGCCTGCTTGATTGCTAAATCAATGCTTAAAGTCTGCGAACAGCCTATCTCTGGCACAGCATCTGAGCACGGCTACCCACTGATTCTTCGGCCAAGAAGTGTGTGTGCATGCCACACGCGCGCACACACGCACACATCATTCCATCTGTCCCATCTCAACCTGCGCTGAAGTACAAGCACCAGGCAAGCTAACTAACGAGAACCTTCCGCAACCATCTGTCGCAGTCGCTGCCGCAATCTCCTCTTCCTCCTCCTATTCTTCATCCCGCCGTGTACGGCATGTACACACATGTCCGTTTAGTTTGGTGAATTATTTACTGTATGCTAAGAACAGCCCTTTTTATTTATTTTTTTGTGGCCAAAGCTCCGGTTTTACTAGGCCTTTGATAGACAAACGATGTGAGGAAATGGAGAGGATTTGGAGCCAGTGTGTGATTACTGGACACAAAAAAAGAAAGGATCAAACGTGACCCGGGTGACCTTGTCGCAGGATGAGAGTGATGGGGGGGAGGGGACAGCGGCGAGAGGCGGGAAGTTAATCCCCCCCAGGTGTTGTGCCAGGCCGCCCCACTGGCATGGCGGACCTTGGCGTGAAGCCCCTTCAAGTGGCTATCTGGACGTCGAGGGGGGGCGGCTGGGTTGCAGGTGGTCGCCCGAACTCTTCGGCAATGGAAGCTAATCCTGAAATATTGATGCCTTTAAATATACCCGCAGTCCCCTGCTGCTGGCCACACACACAGAAAAAAAGGGTGGGAGGGAGGATATCCGATCCTCGCCAGTGCTGTTGATATTTGTATGCATGCATCAGTCATTCATTCACGCAGGATCAGTCACACGGGGGTCGACACACACAGTCAGAGGATGACAGGCATTGAAGCAGGCACGTATTCATTCGGTTTCTATTGTACGCGGATAGAGTGGCAGTCCAGTGAGAGGACATTTTCAAAAAGGGTTTGCTAATGAGGCCAGTGTTCCTACAACAGGACACAGCAATCCAGCAGGATCAAATCAAATCGACGCAAGATGTATTTATTTTTTTCCGTTTTGGGTCCGTTGAAGGCATAACGTCGATGCTTATTTTTGTGTGCTGCGTCTCTCCGCAGGACCGAGTCTGTGGCGGAGAAAATGCTGACCAACTGGTTCACCTTTCTCCTCTACAAGTTTCTCAAGGTAACAGAAAGGACTCGCAAATGCCATCCTTTTACAAATGCGGAGACTTTTTGTCAAGTGTCTGATTCCAAAGTGTCATTCCTGCCATCGATACTCCCTCAAACATTTATTTCCAGCTCATGAATTGAAGTAGTCAGTGGAAAAAATTACCGCACCTCTATCGATGTACTGCTACTCAAAAAACGACGACCCTGTATCGAATTTTGAGGATTCATTGAACCATAAAAACAGAGCATGACTGTCAAAGGGAAGGCCCGGTTCAGTCATGTTCACCCTTTTAGGATTGTCCCCGGCGGCGAAATGAATCTCACCTTTCCATATCCAAACTTTTGTTCAGGAGTGTGCCGGCGAACCGCTCTTCTCGCTCTTCTGCGCCATCAAGCAACAGATGGAGAAGGGCCCCATTGACTCCATCACAGGAGAAGCGCGCTACTCTCTCAGCGAGGACAAGCTCATCAGACAGCAAATCGACTACAAGACGCTGGTGAGAAGGAGGAAGGGGATCGCGAGCACCGTTTGGTTCTTGATCTGCGGTTCCTGCTCGTTGACGTTGTGTCATCGGGACCTCAGGTGGTGAACTGCATCCACCCGGAGAACGAGAAGAGCCCGGAGATCCAGGTGAAGGTGCTCAACTGCGACACCGTCAGCCAGGTGAAGGAGAAGATCCTGGACGCCATTTACAAGAACGTGCCGCATTCGCACCGCCTCAAAGCCTCCGACATGGACCTAGGTAGGATTTTGCTGGTGAATGCAGCCCAAGCGCGGTTGACGATACTGTGCTCGGCATCATCGCCAAAAAGTCCCCGATTACCTTCCAGTAACACACAGTGTGATTGCAAGGCCCGATAAGGATAATGGGATTGTGGAGGCGTCTCTCCTGAGACGGATTTTTTTTTGTTGTTGTTGCATTCTTCCTCTGATGCAGTCCCCAAAAGGGCTAAGAACAAAGAAAGTGCCTTTTGTGTATGTTTATGTCCTCACATGTGTTAGATTGTAGGAAACGTGTGTAAACTGCCGAATGAGACGCTTTCCCAGATGGCAACTTGATTGAGCGCGAGTCCATAATACGTCGACACACACACGTACACACATACACACGTACACTCCTGAGTCCATATGCCAATCCCACTTTCGAGTTTATTCTTTGATCTGTTCCTCATCTTTTTCCCACGTTTGGTTCACTGGGACTTGACAGTTGAGAAGTGCTCATTTCCATCTTGATGGAAAGATCTACTGTGTCGATTTTTTTTAAAACTGAATCATCACAGCAGGACATTCTGACGATTCCTCTCAATCCTCCGTGGACCGACCCTCCGGGATCGGTGCGTTATTTCTTTCCCCCGCCATGATTGAACTGGGGGGGGGATGAGGGCTTTAGCTTCGCCGCTTGTTGACCGAGTGACTGATTTTCCTCCTTCGTCATCGTAACCGCGGCCGTTTTATTTATTTTTTTTCCAGAGTGGCGTCAAGGGCGTGGGCAGCGTGTGATCCTGCAGGACGAGGACGTCACCACCAAGATCGAAGGCGACTGGAAGAGACTCAACATGCTGGCCCACTATCAGGTAATTGGCCCCATTGTGGTTCCATTCAGCGTATCTATAATAGGAACATGTCTGAAGGTTGCGGAGACGCGGGAATACTAAAGATCACCCCCCCCCCCCCC